>DVZL01003114.1:0-14379 GCA_018236625.1 Lasaia peninsularis
GTCAACGATACTAATACATAGAAATACTTAAATAGATACCAGAATGAATTTAATAAACACCCAGACCCGGAAATACAGACATCTATGTTCGTCACACAAATGTCTGTCCACGTCGGGAATCGAACCCGAGCCTCGCGGTAAGTCGATGCGGTTAGACGTGTACGCAAGCCACTCGGCCAACGAGGCGGTCATATTATATTAAGGTTGGATGATATTTTGTTAATGTCACAGATTGAATATTTTTTTAAATTTCATTGAATGATATTATGTAAATAATTAATAATAATATATTACTATAAATAAATGTAGCATAAATTAGTAATTAATAAGTCACTGTATTATGTAACATCTAATTAATGTTCTCAATTGTTTTAAATGTTGTATTTAATCAAATAAAGCTTTAATATTATGTTTTTAATTAATGAAATTCTTTGTTTTGAGTCGTGACTTTTGAAAAATATGTATTATGATAGTACTTCGAATAAAATAATTCTAATTATAATGAAGTCAAGTACAATACCTGGCTTCGTAATATTTCTGGCATTGGTGTAGCAACGGCCATGACTAATGTTGACTGCAAAGTGTGTTTGCTCGACCTCACAGTAGTGTACTGTAAATGTTTGTTGTGACCAACTTCAGGAAACTACCTGCTTAGATCAAGTGTTTGTAAATTTTGCAAATTAATATTCATAATATTTTTGTTGTACTATTTTAATAAAATTGGTCGAGCTTATTCGGTGTCTAACTTTGACACTTTAACGCGCAAGATCCTTGCTTCGTTACCTAGGTAGGGCAACTTGTTAGATTGAGTTTTTTTCAGTTTCATATGATGAAGAAGTTAGTGTATAATTTATTTTCTTATCCTCGACAATCTTGTACGTTACTCATACAATCTCATAATATATAAATATCTTAAGAGTCTGCAGGCCGTGTCTGACTTTGAGGCACAAAGTCTCGGGTTCGATTTCCGGGGAGCATGCTCTATTCAGCTTATACCCGTATCCCCGAAAGGGCTAAGAGAGGTACATACTCATGCACACATATATAATTAGCAGACTTGACACAAATCCGATCTCGGCCAATGTTATATTTATTTAGATACACTGATAAACCTCATAAGAACAAGCTGTCCTACCTGGGAATCGAACCCCTGATCTCGTTCATCAAACTCGGACACTGACTTCACTCGATCACAGAGATGATAATATTTATGATTATACTAAGTCTCCTATAAAAATCTGATTTTGTGAACATAATATAGTGATCTTGGTTTTGATGGTCTCTTTTACATCAGACGTCCATTCTATTAGGAAAAGCCAACGAGCCATTTCTCAATGTTTTATCACGTCTAATTAGCACTATTCATTGTGGGCACTTGGTGTAACTTCATAACAATGAATTATAATATTAACAAATAATATAGCATAACACCCCTACTGTCGCGTAGAAAGGCTGAACTGATGATGATGATAATCACAATTAATTATGTAATTTTCTAGAATAAAAAGAGATTTTTGTACATATTATAATTGAATGAAATTGCGGTCACATTTGGAGTAAATAAAAAGACAAAATTAAAATTATTTGTGTTTATTTTAAAATATAAATAATTATCTATACAACAACATATATTACCTAGCTAATACTAGAAGGTCATTCACGACAGCAAAGTAGTAGGCAGACAACTATCAGACCTTCAAATATTCAAAAGTCGCCTTTATCATAAAAATCCTTGTAAAACCAAGGGATTGATTATTTACAATGCTCCGAAGTCTGCGTAAAACAGTTTCGAATATTCAGTCATATATCACTCTTGTCAAAATAAAATTAAAATACTGGTATTTAAATATATTACGTATTATTAGTTATACGTATATTGTATCTATTGTAAAACTTGGTGGCTTTGGTTTGGTGAATAAATTAGACGCAGATTTAATAATGTTAAGAAGTGGTCTGTATGAAGAGCTATCAGACTTGTAAAAAGGCTGTGGTTGTTGGTAGTGGTATTGGTATTGGTTGTTGTATTGCTTGTAGAATTGATAGTTGAAGCCTTGAGTGTCTCCAGTGCTATCAGGAATGACGTTTGATATAAAGTTATTGTTGTTGTAGTTGTCGACGGCTTGGTATGTCGAGGTACTGCTGAAACTCGCAGCTGTAACAAATATAACATCCCATTATTATGAGAGTACTTCAACTGTAGTATAATTTTAAATATAAATCCAATTTGTGAATCATAATGATAAAAATTAATATCATTAAAATGATATTTAATTAAAATCAAATTCATAATAAAGAGATAACCAATAAAAAAAACATTTATTATAATAATGATTTACACAATGTTTTAATAATTGAATTAAAATAACTTGAAATTATTGATAACATTAAAAGTTTACAAGAAATATAAAAAATATTCATCATTTAAAATGATGGTGGCAATAATGAAAACAAAAATAAATTAATTAATTTCTTTTCATTCAATATATTAATAATTGATTTTATTTACTTAATAAATTGATTGAATTGAATTATTCGTTTTAAAAAGCTTGAAAACCATAATATTAATAACTCACCACATAGGCCAGAATATTTTCTCGATTCAGAGAGACCGTAGGCGCTGCATGATGGACTACCTTTCTCGTAGGGGTTTGATCCAATGACGTTACCGCCTGGACCATAGTCACAGACGTACAATTTGGTGTATCCACGAACTGAATCGTAGTAGAAAGTGTATCCACAGCCAACGTGGGAAGTTTCGCCCCACACCAGCTAAAAATAATACAGAGATAAGTATATATGTCAAGATACCTAAATATTAAGTTACTTATTTACTAACCATCGCATTTTTTAAGGTTCCTTACTAATAGTGTAACAACTGAAATCTTTTATTAAGACTCCGCTGTCCGTCTGTCTGTCTGTTCTAGAAAGTTAATTTATTTACAGATGATGTATCTCTGTGGCCGCTATAAACAAATATTTAAAACAGAATAGAAATAATATTTAAAGGTATGGAGTTCTTCATGGACGAGTCCCACTAGCATTTGGGCGCTTTTTTTAAAAAAAGTGTAGTGAAATGCAGAGACCATAAAAAATCCTTATAAAATGTGAGATAAATATTATCACAAAAATATTCCTATTAATTTAGGGACTATTTACCTGTGAGTAATGTCCTGTTCCATGGCCACCGTTAATAGGTTTGAAGCCATAAATCCGAACTTCATCGAACCAGGCATTGATTTGCTTCATGAAGTCTGGTTGAGAATCGGCTGGAGAGGATGGTGGTCGAGTAGTCCAAGTCGCAGCCAGGTTTTGTCCCACTGGGAAACGGAGAACATCGCGTTGGGAAGCTCTGTCATGAGCAGGGGTGCATTGGTCTGACCATCTTTGTGCTTGAGCAGCTAGTTCATCATCCCATACCTAATAAAATATCAGAAATTAATCTTTATACTTATAATAGCTACCCGGGGCACTTCGTAGCGCTTGCACTTAGGGCTATGAAAAATAGATGTTGGCCAATTTTCAGACGTACTCAATATGCGAACAAAATTTCATGAGAATCTGTCGAGCCGTTTCGGAGGAGTTCGAGAACGAACATTGTGATACGAGAATTTTATTTACAAGATTACTTCTACTATTGCGAATGTATTAACATATATATGGTCATTGTTAATAAAACACGCTAGAAATACTGAACGAATCCTGGTGAAATTTTCCCGAATTCGATTCTCGCGTAGGTCAACTTGTTTTTTTTTTATGTTTGATTATTTTTTTTTTATTCTAAATATTTTCTTTTTTTTCTCTAATAACACATTGGATACTTTGTATCTCGATTTAAGTGCATACTGTTTCCTCGAAATAAGTTGTTATGCAAACTATTGGACTATAAAATATGGATATTATCGGTGTGTGACTAGTTTTTATGTGTAAATATATATTATCATGATTCATCATGACTTAACAAAGCCAATAAACATAAATCCATTCATTTTATTTTTAAGTGGTTGGCACACATGTGAACCGTTTAGAGTATTAGCTCATAAGGTCTTACGCTAATTTTCTAAAGCTTCCAAAATAATTTCAATCTGTCAAAAACGTTTTGACATTTCAATTTTAATAGACTAATTTAAGACTAAGACATAAATCACAGTTTAATAAAATTATATAATCGTAACCTTTCAGGGTTTTACCTGCTGTTCTTTTTTGTTGTATAATATTAATATAAATATAATTTCGGTTCGGCGAATAAATTATTAATATTATTTTATACATATGAACTCATGCTAATAACAAATTAACATAATAAATATTATAAAGATAAAATAATTTGATTCTATTATTATCGATAACCAGTATAATGAAAATATTATGGTAATACGATCCATGATTCTCAATTCTAAAAATAAAGATAATAAAAATTCCAAATCGGTCACATGGCGTTAACATTCTTTTTGGACTGATATTTATAGTCTATGTAATCTATTAATAGACTAAGAAAAAAAGATAATATTCAGTGGATAAAAAATAAATAGTTTGTGATGGCATTCGTATTACAAATTTCAAAAAATTATCGGCCATTTTATTTTAATAAACAATGAATGATTGACATTGACATGACTATAGGTACCCGGGGACACCAAGATTAACTTTTCTCGCAGATTATCCGAGGGTGGTGTCAAGAGTCTCCAAGGGAAGTTAGACAAGTATGTAGGGATCGTGACATTTTGCAATCGTTACTCCCCCCTCTCCCTACCCCGTAAGAGACCTGGCGTTAAGATATGTATGTATGTACTACTAGCTGTGCCCGCGACTTTATCCGCGTTTTTATTAAATTATTTTATTTCATACAATCCTAAAATAAAAGTAGCCTAAGCTATTCCTTATTACACGAGCTGTCTGCTAGCAAAAGCCTTGACAAAATACCAGACAGAAAGAGAAAACATTTCGCCTTGTAAACATACGTTTTTAGTAAAAAGCGGTTATTTTATATTACTTACAGATACTTCTATTTTATTTATTTATATAGCTTACGTACCATTTCCATCATATTGGCAGCTGGAGGTTGACTCGACACCTGACCTAAAGCAACTGATTGCCGAAGACGATTGTGAGCATCAACGATCGCTTGCTTCTCATATGCCGTCAGCCCTCCAGATCCTGTACAAAAATACAGATAAATATCAAACATTCTAGAAACATCTATATTAATCTAACACAGATTATATTAAATCGTATAATATAGAAAATTTGATATGCTTAATAATCTGTGTGATTTTATAATCCTAACATATATAATTTATAAGTTTTTCACAGGTGTCTGAGTCAATAAAATTTTATGACCTCAACCTATACTTGTATGCAAATAAAGCTATCGCTTTTGACAAAAATCAGACTCAGACTGGGTGGCGACGATTATCTTGGCCTTGATTATAAATTATAACAAGTTAAAATGTGAATTATAAAACCTTATTCACAAAATATAAATCCAATTATCGTTTTAAATTTAGTATCAATCATTACGTTTCTAAGAAGAACATCTATTTCAAAAAACCGGTACGTCTAAATTTATTCATATTTTTGGACAACTTCAATGAACGCATAGTAACGATGAAAAAAAACTTTTGTCGAAAGGACAACTTATTATGTAAATTATTAACGGTATATTCTAGATCCAAACTATTTATATATCTTATACTCCTCTAACTGAACATTTTTCAGTATATTTTGGAAGAATATGAATTGACTTACACAATAAAAAAAAAACAATAACTCAAATCACAAAAAATATTTAAAGTTTTTCCGAGTTATACAAGATACCTTGCCTTGATTTTTTTATTTTTTCGAATATTTTTTTTCATTTATTATTCTAACTGAATATTAAAATAATATTACAAATATTTTTATTTTTGCATAGATCGTTATAGTATACAAAATTTACTCAAAATCCAAAGTTACCAGTAATTTTCACATAATGTACTTCGGCCATTTGTAGAGAGTGCTTTAAATCAGTTAAGTAAATTTGCAGATATACAAAAGTAACAACCTAATAAAAATCTATTTATTTTTAAGTTATTAAAGATAGATATTTATGAAATAGAATTAACTTCTAAGTTATCTTTTCACTTACTTAAAACTTGTTTTCCCGGTCCGCAGCCCTCTATTGCAGTAAAGCTCCCCAAAACAAACAACACTAGGGCCATCATCTTGCTGAATTAAAGTTTATTCACAACACAAAACTGAAAATACACGAGGAAGTTGTGATTCGTAACAAAAGTGATTCACTTATATTTACGAAACGTCAAACTTTAAATTTGCCGGGGATCCGCCGCACTTCGTGCCGCGCGCTCTCCGGTTTTTAGCAAATTGCTTGTCTGTAACCGCTGACGCGCGCTTAAGTACCCGCGGTTGCTTGGGTTTGGAGACGATGCGACGCCGTCTTTTGACGTGTGTGGTATAACGCCCATATACAAACATACTTTCACACGTCAATTACTTAAACAACATCAAAATCCATGAAATGAAACTAAGCTTGAAGAAGTAGTATCTGGAGATTACAAAACAGCCTCAGTAATATTAAAGGTTAAATATATCACTCTAGTCTTGTTTAGAAAGAGTTATAGTAGTAAGAGAAATAATATCAGGAGCGTAATATCTAAGTAGGTATTACTTTCGGATTCATGATCAAAATCACTCCAAACTTTGTCATTTATTGCATATTAATCTAGATCATAAGTTCTAAAAACGTCGTCGTCGTGTAGCGTCTTCAGTTACAAAATACAGAAAGGTTAAACGTACATTGTTCAGGCACTTTTTATCTGCAGTAATAATTTAAAACTCATTACCCCGCTGGTAGTTTTCAATGAAAACAAGTTCTTGTGATGTGTCCGAGCCAAACGTGGAAATATGTTGACAGATATTGGTCGGAACGGAAGTAGATTCAAGCGAAATTATAGACGACCAAAAACAAGGAACCACTTTTTCTTTTTTCTTTTTAAGGCTACTTAATTTTACGACGTGGACGAGGAGGAAATGATCAAGTAGGTCACTAAATATATATAACCTTTCCCAACGTAAATGCGAATATATATAAGCGAGTGTCGATGGCTGAAGGTACTCGGGGAGATCTAAGTTGATATAGACTAAGAGAAAAAAGATAATTATCAGTGGATAAAAAATAAATAGTTTGTGATAACATTGGTGGTATTCCAAATTGCCAAAATTTATCGGCCATTTTAACTTTACTAATAAATGATGAAAAATTGACAAAACCGATGCACAGTGCGAACATGGATGGCTACCCCGAGACACCTAGATTGACGTTTCACGACCAAATAGCTCGCGTATTATTCGAGGGTAGTATCAAGAGTCTCTAAAAAGTAATGCATGTGGAGGAAGCTAGACAAGTATATAGGAATCATCATACTTGATACTATACTCTCTGCCTACACCACAAGGGACCTAGCGTGAAGATATATTTGTTGTAATGTTTACAACGGCGTATGTATTTCTTTACTAGCTTGTCTTAGCCTGATCAATCTAGGGGATTTCATAAAGTTATTTGTTTTGACACAGAGCGACTGCCACCTTAACTCCGCAACCTAGATGGTACTCTGGCTGATCCTGGGTTAGGTTTTATTTGAACATAGGTTTTGTTAGACTACTAGAATAGTGTATTTCTTTACACACAGCTAAAATTAACGCCTGATTTCAAATGAGTCCAGCAGAAATAAACAAAGGAATTGCAAAGCATTTTGACGCAATACTTTCAATTCCGGATGGATTCAACAAAACTTTTGTAAAATATACACCTGATTGATCATGAAGGGCTACTTTGGATCTCTCTATATTTATTGTAGTCTATACTTCTATACTAACATTATAAAAAGGAAAGATTTGATTGTTTGTTCGTTGTGAATAGGCTTCGAAACTACTCGATTCGAATCGAGACATAGGCTACTCTTTAACACGAGAAAATGTTTAATGTTTACGGGAAAACGGATAATTTGAGTCTCGTAAAAGGAGGCCACCACCGCGTTCCTTCTTTTACAAGAAGGGAGTTGAAAAGCAGCCGCCACCCCAAACGGCCGCAGAGGATAGGGAGGACGGCAACGAAACACCGATACACCTCTCCTCCCGCGACCACTCCAGGCCTTGGGGGCCAGAACAATCCGGCCCCCGCAGACCCACCATCCAGTCCGCTCCTCGCGGAACGGCCTCCCCGCATCTCTCTTGGTTCACCGTGGGTGACTAAGCCACGGCTACTAAGCCCCCTCACCACGACAAGGTAAAGATCCCTCGAGGGGGAAAACAAGGAGACCTAGGTTGACATTCCACAACCAAATAGCTCGTGTGTTATCCGAAGGTGGTGTCAAGAGTCTACAATACTGGCGTATTTGTACGAAGAGAATGATGAATGTGGATGAAGTTAGGCAAAGTCTATAGGGATCGTGACATTTGACTCACGATATTCTCTGCCGACTCCACAATTGACTAAATTGCTTAAGATGGTTGGCAATGACGTATATTCCTACTAAAATTATTATAAATGCGAAAGTACCTCTGTCTGTCTGTTACGCTTTCACGCTTAAACTATTGAACCGATTTTGATAAAATTCAGCACAGAGATAGAGTTGATATTGAGGAAGGACATAATCTACTTTTTAACCGATTACATTAAAAAGGGTATGTTTTTGTGCAATAAATATTATAAGTCGGAAAACGTTTGCCCTTTGAAAGTTGTCTGTGTGTTATTAAAATAATTCACTCGGGCGAAGTCGCGGGCAGATATATAAAGCACAGTGACATCTATTAACAGATTTGGTACTAAACTTTAATTTATTAAAATAAATGAAATTGGAGTGTCTGTATGTAATATTAAAATAAAAGCTTTTTACAAAATGAATATAATATATGCTTATATACAAGTTACTCATACCGAAATAGTATTTTTTGAATTTTTTATCTGTCCGTCTGTTGAACCTGTTAATCTTTAAAACGGCTGGGCTGGCTGGATTTTGATGGGACTAAAAGATAGTAAGAATTTTGTAATTTTACTGTATATATTTATAAAATACTAACGACCCGCCCCGGCTTCGCACGGATATACTATACGTGTTATAACCTAAAAATCTTCCCCTTGAATCAATATTTTTATAAAAAAAACCGCATCAAAATCCTTTGCTTAGTTTTAAAGATTTAAGCATACATAGGGACTGACAGAGAAAGTGACTTTGTTTTATAATGTGTGGTGAAAATAGGTAATTAAACTAAATTAAAACTCGGCAAACCGCGGGGACAGCTAGTTATTCAATAATAATCATGTATACTAAAGGCAAAAAACAGAAAATGTAGTTGGTGTAACTAAGGAGACATAATGTCTGTTGCCATCCAATCCGGTTTTCCACCTGAGGTGAATTTGTATTCGAGATTCGTGGATTTGCATATTAATACTTTTATTTTACGATATAGGTAATGATCTTGGCACATTTCATCGTTTTACAATATCGTCTATTTTTCTTATTTAATTAAAAACGATTTGATAATCGCTAGAGATAAGGGACATCTAGTGCTATTTATATGTAACTTTGTGCCGATTTGTTTTAGAGGTAGTAGTAGAGTCTTGCAACTCGCCCGGATTAGTACCAACGCCTCATCTATTCCTGTCACAATAGCGTCAGTGCTCTCCATTGTCGTGTTACTAGCCGGTAAACTTACTCACGCAAGGGCTTGCCATCCCAGCCTCAGGTTGGCAACGCACCATTTCCACCTTTGGTGTCTATAAGCGACGTGTATTTCTTGCTCCGTCTGTTTGTTTGCCTTCCAACATCATAAAAATCTCCAATTTAATTTCGAATCTCCATGAATCTATCATGAAAATGTAAATCATTATCATCATCATGAAAAAATGGTCCAGCCGTTTAAGTTATCAATGATTTAATTAACACGACTTTGTTTTATATATAGACAAACAACCGTGAGCTGCGACTTCGTCCGCGTTTAAATCTAATAATTATTTTATTACACACATACATCAGTTATCTACCAGTGAAAGTCAAAATTAGCCCAGGTCTTCCAGAGATTAAGCGAAATAAACAAACTGTCAGATAAAGTAAAAGAAAACGTAATTTTGATATTTGTTTTTAGGGTCCCGTACCAAAGATTTAAAATGGAACCCTATTACTGAGACTCGCGCTCCGATTGTCGGTTTGTTTTTCACCTGGCTGTATCTCATAAGCCACAATAGATAGGAAGTTAAGATATTCTCAGATGACGTATTTCTGTTGCCGCTATAACAACAAATACTAAACAGAATAAAATAAGTATAAAAAGGGTGCTTCCATACAGAAAAACGTGTTAAAAAATGGTACGAAACCCTTTGAGCGCGAGTCCGACTCGCACTTGACTCACACTTGTTGATGTGGATCGAAGAGAATAATTTAGGCTTGAAGTTTTTTGTCTCTATCACGGAAATCATTTACGTATCGAGAGAACCTAAGACTAAACTAAACACAAACAAATAAATGCTCATAATATATCAAGAGTGTTTAGTGTTATAATTTGGCCATAGATGGCATTGTACGTTTTTAGATCACATTATAGTTTGTATTGTACAGGTGATCTTTGTTCAAAATGAAATTATTGTTTAACTTTATTGTGGGACTAGGTATATAATCAGTATATTATTGAGAACGCTGCAATTTAAGTGACAGAAGAACAAACAAACAATTTCGTACTTATAATCTATACAAATAAATAAAATTGGAGTGTCTGCATGTAATATTAAAATACAAATATTTTTACCAAGTGCATTTTATGTATATTTACACGATGCATTTACGAAAACAACATGTTTTTTAATTTTTTCTTTCTACCTGTCTATTTGTACCCGCTTATCTCTAATGCGACTGGATCGATTTTGACGAGACTTTCACTAGCAGATAGCTGATGGAATAAGGAACGACTAAGGCTACTTTTATTTTAGAATTTTATTTTAGAAATTGCGTAAAATAAAATAATTTAATAAAAACGCGGACGAAGCTAGTATTAAATATGCTTCATTGCTTTTGTGTTGGTATTTACGTAAAAGGTCACGGTTTGAACTTCATTTTTTTATGAGTATAAAGTACCGCGTCATACGTAGGTATAACATAAATAATTTTATACTTGATTCGGTTTGACAAAAAGAAAAATGAAATATTAATTTACATTAATAACTAGCCGTTGCTCGCGACTCCGTCCGCGTCGAATATAGTCCCGTAGCAATTATCTATACATATAAATAAAATTGGAGTGTCTGTATGTAACATTAAAATAACCACGTTTCTCTCAATGCATATATATGTTTCCTAGGTACATATACCAAAATAGTATTTTTTGAAATTTTTGTCTGTCTGTCTATCTGTCACCAGGCTGTATCTCATGAACCGTGATAGTTGGACTGTTGAAATGTTCACAGATGATGTATTTCTTTTTCCGCTATACCAACAAAAACATAATAAAATAAATCCAACAAACGTAAATTTATTGCCGTTTTTATGGATAATGGTACGGAGCCAAGTGCGCAAGTCCGACTCGCACTTTACCGGTTTTTGTTTAGAGCTTACTACGTTTAATATATTATGCAAAAATCTATTTGGATGTACGATACTGTACTAGCGAATATTTCTCAACTGTCATTATATTGGTCCGACGACATTCGAAGGATCGCTGGTAGTCACTGGATGAGGAAGGGATCTCTGGGGGAGGCTTATGACCAGCAGTGGACAGCTAATAAGCCGATTGAAATTATTTTATTACTGTACTAGCTGTGCCCGCGACTACGTTCGCGTTTTTATGTAATTATTTTATTTTATACATATATAAAATTACATTCTAAAATAAAAGTCACCTAAATCATTCCTTATTACATCAGCTCTCCACCAGTGAAAGTCCCGTCAAAATCGGCCCAGACGTTTCAAAGGTTAGCGGGTCCAAACAAACAAACGGACAAAAATCTAAAAAATAATTTTGATATATGTACCTTGTTAACATACATATGCATTTAGTAAAAAACTGTCATTTTATTATTACATACAGACACTTCAATTTTATTTATATGTATAGATATACATATTCAGGGAACAGTAAAACAGACATAAATTACGAGAAACAAGAAAACTTTTTGTATCAACTTTTTTAATACGACAAATGCCTTGTGTTCCGCATTACTTGATGTTCCACCGCTTTTGTGAAATTATATTTATTACTTGTTGCGCACGCGTTCTTATTTAATTATTTTATTTTAAGCATTTCCGAAATAAAATTCCAAAATAAAAGTAACCTAAATCGTTCCTTATTAAATAACCTATCTGCCAGTGAAAGTCCTGTCAAAATCGGTCCCGCCGTTTCAGATATTAACGGGTGTATACAGATAAATATATTTCTAAAAAATACTGTTTTCGTAGGTATATGTACTTTGTAAACATATACCTGCATTTAGTAAAGAGCGGATATTTTTATATTACATACGGATACTCCAATTTTATTTATTTGTATAGATAAAATAAGGAACGGCTTAGGCTAGTTTTATTTTAGAAATATATAAAAATGAAATCGCGGGCACTACAATTTTGTCTTGAAATTGTAATGTTCTATTTAAATGGTTAGGCGGTTATAAACAGACAGACAGACAGACAATAATTCTAAAAAATACTGTTTTCGTATATGTACTTTGTAAACATACATATGCATTTAGTAAAAGCGGATATTTTTATATTACATACAGACTCCAATTTTATTAATTTGTATAGATTAAAAAAAGTTACGGTGCTCAGAATCGTAAGTACATACGATATTTTATATCTCCATTTTGTTGATAATTCAATTCAAAATGGACCGTGTTTATGGCGAATCGATGTAAATGGACCGAAATATTGCCAATGTATCAAATGAAATACATTTAATATTAGATTTATCTCATTATTCACATAATTACGATAACAATTCTCGTTTTTATAACACTGGAATCTCGAGCGGGGTGTTTGTGATTTTTTTATATCTTATCTATTACTTGTTCGCTGTATTGGTTTTAGTGAGTTTTTTAGGACGAAAACTATCACTCTGCTAAATTTCGTCCTAGATCAAGCTACCAAGTTCCTCCACGTTAATTAAGCTCTATACAAACACGTCGGTTTCGGAGACTTTTGACACCACCCTTAGATAATACAAGAGCTATTTGGTCATCAGTTTAGCCTAACATATTAATTAATAATTAAAAAATAAATGTCGTCACGCTTACATCCCTGAATGTGTAGGCAGATTATTAAAGAAAGAGACAAAAGACTTTTAGTCCTGTCAGATTAATTTGTATGTGACATTTCTACAGACGTTTAATTTGACATGACTAAAATGTTCTATCTCTTTCGTTTTTTATTTCATAGGAAAAAGATGGCATACACCTGAAATAAGTTGAATTAACGTTGAGAAGAATCACCACTAATATATTCTATAGTATTCATCGTTGGCACTTGGTGAAACTGTTTAAATAAAAATGACATGTACTATTTTACATATAGCTTATAACTGAAAATTAATATTTAAATAGTCAACCGGTTTCACGTATTACAGCATCATCAGTGCTAAAACTTAAATTACTTAAGAAGTTAAAAGTTTCTTTAATCAAAATTTTTATTACGTAATTGTTCTTAATGTTTACCATTCATCATTATCTTTTTTTAAATATTCTTTTGTATTAGTTAAATTTGTTATTTCAATTTCTATCACTTTTTTATTAAATATTTTATTACCCATCGGGTATGGAACCTAAAAATAGGGATATTCAGACATATTGTTATATCCTTAGTTTTGGTTAAAAACTAATATCATTATGCCAATATTACGACAAATAAGACAGATAACTTGAAGCAAACATATGTTTTTTATTCGTCCTGCCTCTGATGTGTTCGTGATTTATTACGTTGTAACTCAAGAACACTCATTTACATTATAATAAATGTTTAACTTTGTAACATATTGTCGCAAAACAAAAAGAGAATCAACTCGACAAATTGTGGGAACCCAGGCCAATGCTCCGTTGCAATATATATAAATAAATAGAATTGGAGTGTCTGTATGTAACATTAAATAACCGCTTTTTACTAAATGCATATGTATGTATACAATGTGCATATACCAGAATAATATTTTTACAATTTTTATCTGTCTGCTTGTACCCGCTGGACCGAATTTAATGGGACTTTTACCAGCAGACATCTGATGTAATAAGAAACAGATTAGGCTTCTTTTATTTTTTCCCATGTTGGTCCGAGTTCCGTTGTAGAATAGGCCAACTGCCTTCCACCCAGGCAGCTCGTAAGAGGCAAGCACAGGGTCTATTGTCACCAA
>DVZL01003115.1:0-14379 GCA_018236625.1 Lasaia peninsularis
CCCTCCTTCCCCCCCCCGCGCCCCTCCCATCATATTTTCAAACCCCCCCCCCCTCCCCGTCTCTGACTCTCTCCCACTATAGAACTAAACAATAATATATGTAGTTAGTGATACAGAAGAATTGAAAAAATCCTCAATTTTTTAAGTCGGTAAAAAAATATTTGATAATTTTGCTTGCTGAAAACAAGGCGCCGCGGGGGGTCAATATAAAATAATGATTTTTAGAGTGATTATGTCCTAATTACAGGGAACTCGAGATAAGAGATAGAACCTTGTGTAACTGAAATTAACTATCGCAATGGCGTCAAGTATTACGACTGTGACGCGTAACAATTAATTGGATATAGTGACTTCTAGAAGGAATCGTGACGTATTTATACCATACTTGCAATAAAAATAACAATTTTATAACAAAGTAGCCGTTGTCTTTTCGCCCGCATTCAAGCATATTTTCTTAAACTTTATTTCGTAGAGTATTAGATTTTTTTTAATAAGGGTAGGCGGAAGTACATATACACCCACGATTTGCCGACGATATTAGGTCCCATGATGTGACAAATCCATCGCTAAGTATATCGGGCACAAAACCTAACTTATGCAACGTTACTTGATTTTAACTGTTAAACTTTTAAAAAAATAATATATTAACGTAACCGTTAAAGGCATTCTCAAGTTATTGAATGACATAGAGATTCATTTTTAGGGTTCCGTAGCCGAAGACTTAAAATGGAATTCTGTTAGGACTCCGTTGTCTGTCTGTCTGTCACCAGTTTGTATCTCATGAACAACTCTGAAACGGCTGGACTGATTTTGACGGGACTTTTACTGGTAGACAACTAATTTAATAAGGAACGGTTTGGCTATTTTCGGAACCCATCTTGCGCGGGTCGAATTTCATTTATCCGGATATTTTAATACTTAGCGAATTGTAAACTAATCAACCTAGCATTTCTAAAAAATAAACATTTGCAAGTATTAAGACATAATATTTTTTTAATATTTGCAAATGTTTTTTTTTGTTTAATATAAATAATTGTTATTTGATATTTTTATATTATCACTGTGATTACGCCACTGTTTTCGCGAAATTGTGTGTTTTTAAAATTGTTGATAAGAATATACTGGAGGTATGATAATTTCGAGCATGTCAAGTTTGTGGCCAGAAAAATAACAATGTCGGTTGATAATAATGTTGACACGTGTCTAAAGTTAACACCCCTAAAGATAAAGAAAATATATCGATTCCCGGGTAGGGTAATTTCTTCTTTTTTTTTTTCAATTTATCTAGAATAGAATAGCCTTATCTAATTGCCTCTGTGGTGTAACGTTACGGCTGACGCCTGTTAAGGTCGTTAGCGGCGGTAGGGTCCCGGGTTCAATTTCCAAGACGGGCAACTTTTCTTAAATGTTTTTCAGATTATTCTGAGTAAGCATTACATTGCCCAGGATTAGAATGTGCTCGAAGTGGCGATAGGCTTGCCACCTATCCCATTATGGGCCCTAGTACCTTGGCTAATCGTGGATGTGTTCTAGTATATGTATATACTAGCACACCTCTGCCTGCCACTTCGGGGATAATAGGCGTGAAGGTAGTTTTTTTATATTAATAGGCTTAAACTGACTTGCTATTATACTTTTTACGTTCTATAAAAAGCTAGTATTTGTTTTGTGCGAATGCTTATCATTCATTAGGTTAATTTGTGTTGTTTTTACATCTAGTGGCACAAATAAAGTTAACGACCTGTACCGCTGATACACTTATCTGGGACCTTGCGAAACTCAGGGTTGTTTTCTTTTTATACTACACTAGATGTGCCCGTGACTTCATACGCGTTTAACTTAATTTATTTTATACATTTCTGAAATAAAATGTAACCTAAGCCGTTCCTTATTACATTAGCTGTCTGCCAGTGAAAGACCTGTCAAAATCGGTCCAGCCGTTTTGGAGATTAGCGGGTATAATCAGACAGACAGATAGACAGACAGACAGAAATTCGAAAAAGTGTGGTTTTGGTATATGTATCTTTCCGCCCGCGGCTTTGCCCGCATGAATTACAAAGACAACTTCAAAGGGCAGAAATGTGTCCATCTTACTTATTGCGTAAAAACATATCCTCTTTTATGTAGTCGTTTAAAAATGGAGCCTGTGTCCTTTTCCAAGTTTAGTTCTATGTTCATACCAAATTTCATCAAAATCGTTTCCGTGGTTTAGGCGTGAAAGCGTAACAGACAGACAGACAGACAGAGTTACTTTCGCATTTATAATATTAGTATGGATATGCATTTAATAAAAAGCGGTTATTTTAATGTTACATACAGACATTCCCATTTAATTTATTTGTATCGATTATACCGGTGTTTGCCCATCCACTTGAAACAAACAATTATTATCTACGCAAGCTTGTACGCAAACACTCTTTGTACCGCTCGGTAAAAATATTCGGATACGCGCGGCGCGAGGATGGCTTTTCAGTGATTTTTAGAGTTCCTTAACCAAAGGATATAAACGAACTCTGCTGTCCGTCTGTTTGTCACCAGGCTGTATCTAGTGTACCGTGATAGCTAGACAGTTGAAATTTTCACTTATGGTACATGTCTGTTGCAGCTATAACAACAAATAAAATAAAGATATGTGGGATACCAATCACTACATATTATAAAACAAAGTCACTTTCTCTGTCTGTCCCAATGTTTGCTTAAATCTTTAAAAAACTAAGCAACGAATTTTGATGCGGATTTTTTAATCGGAGTGACTCAAGAGGAAGGTTTTCATGTATATACTATGTATAGTATATCCGCGCGAGGCCGGGGCGGCTCGCTAGTTATATTATAATGACTTTATCTAATGTTACGACATGTTACATCATGAATATGTTGTGATATGGTTTGATAAAAATAATTAATCCTGTGTCTATTTAAGTATCTTCATAATTACTACAGAATAAGTGACCAGTTTTTAACCTTCTATCTTATCATTTTATCTTTAAAATATAGCCATACTAGCGACCCGCCCCGGCTTCGCACGGGTATACTTTACATGTTATATGTATACATAAAAAAATTTCTATTGAGTCACTCTAGCTATTGTAAGAAAACCGCAACAAAATCCATTGCGTAGGATATAGGGACAGAGAAAGCGACTTTGTTTTATACTATGTAGTTTTATACCGTATAGATAGTACTAGCACCCAGTCTATTTTTAAGTAATTATCATGTAATCCGATTTAAATTTGATCAAGATCGGAGTACTGATAATTAATTTAAATGTTTTATGGTTCCAGTTGCCCAAGGGGTTAAAACAGAATCCTATTACTAAAATCCTTCTGTCTGTAAAATATTATTTTTCATAAACCGCGATAGGATAGATTTAATATTATAGATAATAGTACCGAACCCGAAGGTATGCGAGTCTGACTCGCATTCGACCGGTTTGTTATATACTTAAAAATAAATAATGCATAATTTGATTGACTATATTGATGCTATATTTTTATGGGTTAATACAGCGTACAAACACACGGCTTTCCTATAGCCTATAATTGCCATAGTTGATGGCCGGGATCGCCTTTGGGCGGTGGACCCTACCCAGGTGAGTGACTCTATCGTCTCTTATGAGCTGCCTGGTAGGGAAGCAGATCTATTCTACACTGCGGGTACCAGGGAGAAAATTTATATATTAAATTCAAAAGAAATTGAAGTTATAGTTAGAATGAGGAAGTTTATTTTATGAATAGTCATACATTTTATGTGTAAATAAAGGAAATCACATGCGCCATACAACGAAAAATATGTCACGAAAACAAAATATATGAGTCGGTCACGAGAAATATTTTTATAATGTGTAAATTGTGTCTGGCGTTGAGTGGATCGTTATTTCCTACTCGTTCCCTCATGGATACAAAAGCCAGTGCAGAGTCAGTGTACGACTTTGACGCACGAGGTCCTTGGTTCAATTCTCGAGTAGGGCTACATACATAATGTTGCCCGAGATTGTTACATCATAGGACCTAATATCGTCTGCTAATCGTTTGTATGTTCGTTTGCATCGCCTCTGTGGTGTAACGTACGGCTGTCGCCTGTTAAGACCGTTAGCCGCGTAGGGCCCCGGGTTCAATTTCCAGGTTTTCTTAAATGTTTTTTGGATTATTCTGAGTAAACATTACATTGCCCGGGAATGGAATGTGCCACCTATTACATCAGGGCCCTAGTACCTTGGCTAATCGTGTTCTACTATATCTACTGGACTTACGAGACGTGGATATAATACCACACCTCTGCCTACAACTTCGGGAATAATAGGCGTGAAGGTACCAATCGTTTTTACATATCTCTGCCTAGTTCGAGGCGTATATAGCTGCGACGATATTTACCTATTTTTATTTTATTTTTCCATTACTTATGTTGAAACTCTTATGAAGAGTTTGATTACTTCTTGTCCGAATTGGTACTTACCACTTCTGTCTACTTTAGTCAGGTGTGAAACCTAGGATGTTTGGTAAACGCACACCACTACTCAGATTCCCTCGTCACTATTTCCACCATTGAGGGGGTTTCTCATTCAGTCTTGACTCATCGACTTATTGTCCTCTTTCACAGATTGGCGAACATAATGAAAGAAATAGCGCTGTTGCCAGAAAATTTACTCAGGATGCCGTCAGTCGGTCTAGTGAACCAGTGGTACGAAAGATCTTTCGAGGAAATCATAGAGTTTGAGAAGAGAGATCCTGATCAACCGGTGTTGGGCGAGTAAGTGTTATTTTACATGGAATGGTTTTCAGTATTAAGTGCAACCCATTTACACAAGGATGCACATTGCACATGCACAACACCTATGTGAAACGAATTATCAGCTGCGGTATTTCCAAACGGATACGACTTAGGAACCTTCAAGAAGAAAAGCAGAATTAGCGCCAGGATGATAATGTTGATGACGATAACTTATGACTGTATGAGTGAGTTCTAATAAAATCTGATCGCTTAAACATAATGGAAGTAATGATTTTTAAACACATGCTCAATAAGTGATGATCATAGTTGATAACAATCCTCCCATAAATTCAGAATTTTGTGAAAAAGCAAAATATAGCATGAAAGTAGTTTTTAAGTTGGAGAAGAGTCCGTTCGTGATGAAGGTCAATGCCAATTGGGTGAAACGACAAACATCTACGAGTTGGTTGGTTGCCTTTAAATAATTACCCACCAATCTATGGGGTGTTGACTCGGCAAATGGTTGCGTAACGACGAGAATTATTATATAACCATACTAGCGTTTAGTTCTCTTATGATGATTAAACAACTCTATGATCAACAATAACAACATATCAACATATTATGCTACCAATATTATGATGTATTCAAGTTTATGAAAATGAAAATTTGAACATTAACACAAATTCCGAGAGGGTTGTTGGATGTAGGAAGTATTTTTCAAAGTATTAAAAAAACAATTAGATGGTCTTAACGAAATGTGACGTATATTTATTTATTGTAGACTTTTAGGTTGTTCTTGGTTGCTCGTTTGCCTCCTTTTCCATAAAAAAAGATATCATTCCGTCAAATTTATTCAGCAGACCTTGCCTTTGTCAGTTACATATTGTTTTACTAATATTTGTGTGCTGTGCCATGCCGGAGCGCTTTGGCCGTGCGATAGAATCATGTTTAGATAAAACTAACTAAGATCAGACCTGCCTTCTAATAGTATGTCAGTAATTCTCCACCAGGTTCTGCGAACGACTCGTCCACATACGCAACAGACATGCGGACGTCGTCCAAACCATGGCACAAGGAGTGCTGGAGCTCAAGGAGTCCCACGAAGTAGACCCCGGCATCGAGAATTCAATACAGTACTTCCTTGACAGGTTCTACATGAGTAGGATATCTATACGGATGCTCATCAACCAGCACAGTGAGTATGTTAGCAATTTTATTCGCTTGATAAAGTACCTTTTGCAGAACTGGTATATTCTTTGTTACATTTAAAAGCTCAGCAGAATAACACGCAATTCACTTAATGGAAATCGATGTTAGGGTCAAAGATGACAGTTTATTTTGTCAGAAGAAACCTATTCAACCTTTATTTAAAGGCAGCTGCTGTATTACTCCGAAAACACTGCTTTGGGTGGTAATTTAAATTTCTAAGCAATGCGAATCATGAAAGACGAGATTAACTTCTTAGTCCTAATTTTTGGAATGTCTACTAAATAAGGATTGTAGGTCCCAGTTCACCTAGTATTACGGTAACGAAAAGGGTTACACATTTAATACTCTAAAGGGAGAAGACCTTTCGCAAATCTTACGGAAATGCAGTAAAATCATACGCACTTTGGAAATGAGTAACAGAACACTGTAGGTAATAGAATTGATATATGGAATGTTACTGTTGCTTGATTCGTAAGTTCGCCTCTCTATGTGTTGGTTTTTGAGAGAATGGTACATCCTCGAACATAACTGCATGTTTGACTGCAAAGACGAAGCTGCCTCTGCATACAGCATTGGCACATTTCCAATCCTGTGCTACCTTAAAGTATCGTCATGGCTTCTGTTCAAACGTCATTAGCATCAACCGGATCCGAAAAAATCTACCAATTTCACCAAATCCGATCTAGGATCCCTAGTCTAGGTCCCTAATCCCTAGATCTAGGTTAAACACAGTATACTTGACCAAGTCGTCACTCTCAGGGCCCAATTAGTGTATTTTCTAATCCGTGTCCGCTTAGTAATAATAATATCCTTTGAAAACGTACACAAATTATTCTAACCCCAAAATAAAGAAATTATATGCGTGTGTTATGGGTGTTGGTCAACGGTACTAATACATAGAGATACTAAGATAGATACCAGAATTCATTTATATTTAGTTACATCGCCGCGAAGTCATTTTAATAACTCGAAAAGCCTCGGTGGTCTATTAGTTCGCGCTTCGGTTTTCCATTCTGGTAAATCCTTCACCGGAAGAGTACCTACACGAACGTAGTCCACGTTCGAGTATTGACTCTTCCGGTGAAGGAAAACATCGTGAGGAAACCCGGATTCGTACCGTACCGGTATTATTTCGATGGTTTCATGGGTGATTCAAAAATACAATTGGACCCGGTAGGTGGCGCTGCTGTCGTTATGTAAACTACTAAACTACCGACGAACGAATGTGCCGATGCACGAAGCCGGGCCGGGCTGCTAGTATAATAATGATGCGCACGCGCTGACAGCGTGCTATGCCTATTAATCATGCTACGTACGCGCGAATACCCTTGATGGTTATAAAATATTGATTGCACGTGGCTAAGTTTGTTTGTATCGTAAGTCGTGACTGAAATTTTGTATTATGAAAAATTCTTAATGTTGGAAAAAGGCTCGAGAGCCATGAGGATTAATTACTTATAGAAATAGAAATATTTATCGTAAGTAAGAAACACGAAAAATTAACAACATTTTTATACCGGCATAAGGATAATAATAAATAACACCAAACAAAACAATTTATTGTTTCTTTTTAGTGGATATAACTAAATATTCTGATTATATATGGAGAGATTACTCGTCTAATATTGATAGCGACATCTATTGGTCGGATCGTGTCGTTAGTTATATCGGAGCCCAATAAAATATTTACATTATTCTGTATTTTAGTATGTGTTATAATAGCAGCAACAGAAAGAAACACATGATTTATAAAAATTTAAATGGTGTATCAACTATCATGAGATACAGCCTGGTGACTTAGAGTAATGCGGTCCCGTTTTTACCATCTGTGTACGGAACCCTAAAAGACTAGATCTTTACAAATCTGAATTCTTCAATTTCAGCACTCCTTTTCGGTGAGCAGCTAGGCGCTAGACAAGCATCAGTGAATGGTATGGGAAACGGTGGACGTCACATCGGCTCAATAGACCCGGCGTGTGACGTCGCAGCGGTAGTCAGAGACGCCTACGAAAACGCGAGGTTCTTATGTGACAGATACTACCTCGCTTCACCTGAACTCGAGCTTCTAGAACATGGTGGTAAGTTCTAGAAAGTTCCCTATATTTCTGGATTTTTCTACACTAATTCTAAATAGATCCTATGTCCTATGATAGTGGAGTAACGCTCGCGGATTGAATTTGTAATAATGTGTTCAGAGAAAGAGTGGGTTTTTTTTACAAATCATTGTGGGTTTTAATTAAGAAAATTATTTATCTATGTTTTACTCAGCAAGTATATTAAAAAAAAGATTGAAAGTGTCTTTGTAAAATTTAAAAAGAGCATGATCCAATGGTTCAGTCATGTCACATGTTGAAAGAATGAACGATTGACAAATAAGATATACAATGCGAATGTGGATGACTGTTGGTACCCGGGGAAATCCAGGTTGACAAGAGACTCTGAAAGCTGCTTGTTTGTAATGATAATAATTAATGTGGAGAAAGCTTAGGCAAATATGTAGGTTGACACTTTCCACATGATACTCTGTCAACCTCGCAAGGGACGTTGCGTGAAGATATATATCTATGCTATAAAGACCTGTCTGTCTGGCTATCAGATAATGAAAATAATTCAGTAGTCCATTCAAGTAGAATAATCTTTTTATTTCAGTATCATGCAAGCGTCCTATTCCTGTGGTCTATGTACCATCACATCTCTACCATATGCTGTTTGAACTGTTCAAAAACGCAATGCGAGCGGTGATGGAAACCCATGAAAACTCCCCACCGCCTATACAAGTTAACATTGTGTCAGGAAGGGAAGATGTCTCATTGAAGGTAAAGAGAATGACTAATAAATTTACTTTTCTTTCCCCCATGTTGTGATTGTCCTGGTAGCCAGAATATCCAGACCGGGCAATTCATAAGAGGCGATCTTAGGTTAACTGGGCCACTACCAACATAACCACTGGTGGTAGTGTAGTGCAGCAACTTGCCCGGGCAGGAATCCACTGCCTACCTATTCCTGAAGTCATAATGACATTGTCGTGTTCCGGTTCGGAGGGTCGGGTAGCCGTTTCAAAGATTAGCTGGTACAAACAGACAGATAGAAAGAAAGAAAGACAAACAAGAATTCTAAAAAAAACGATTTTGGTATATCTACCTTGTAAACATAGATTATACATCTATTATTTAGCCCTGATGTTGCTGTAAAAAGCATAACCGGTCGGCTGTTTCAAAAATAATTTGCAAATAAGTAATATAATATGATAAACTACGTCATGTGTTTTTTTTTCATTTAAAAATGGACAGTGTGGTAAACTCTATTTCAGATCTCAGACCGAGGAGGTGGAATACCACGTAGTGTGTCAGACCTACTCTTCAAATATATGTACAGTACGGCACCACAACCGTCCAAATCAGATTCACACACGGTACCGCTTGCTGGTAAGTCAATTATTAATGTAAATACCAATTGTGTACAAAAAAGTTTAAATAAAAAACAAAATTTTATGAAATCCAAATTTTGCATTTATTAAATACTAGCTGTGCCCGCGACTTCGTCTGCCTTTTTATTGAATTAATTTATTTTATACATTTCTCAAACAGTAATAACCTGAGCCGTTCCTTATTACATTAGTTGTCTCGTCGCTAAAATCCCGTCAAAATCGGTCCAGCCATTTCAGGGATTAGCAGATACAATACAGATAGACAAAAATTCCATTTACTATTTTGGTACATGTTCCTTTTAAACATACATATGCATTTAGTAAAAAGCAGTTATTTTAATATTACATACAGACGCTCCAATTTTATTTATTTTAATAGATTGTTTATGTAATTATAATTTGCATATATATCTCTGTCTACTCCTTTGGGATATGAACGTGACCGTATTTTTTTTTATTCATAACATTTATATCAGTGTATGAACAAATTGTGTTTCTCCCACAGGTTATGGGTACGGTTTACCAATATCAAGGCTATACGCCAGATATTTCCACGGCGACCTGATGCTGATGTCTTGTGAGGGATACGGCACAGATGCAATTATATATTTAAAGGTGTGTAATCCAGTTTTGTATTTTTTTATGGTATAAGACAGCGAACAAGCACACGGGTACCCTGATGGTAAGGGACAACCGTGGCCTGTGGACACCATAGATGTTGTGGGTGCGTCGCTGCCCCGTGATCGGGCTGTCGGACCTTATGTGCAACACAATTTAAGGACCGGAACACGACAATGTCATTATGTTGGCAGGAATAGGTAAGGCGGTGGATCCCTACCCGGGCGAGTTGTTGCACTCACCACCAGTAGTCTTGTTGGTAGTGACCCAGTTAACCTATGCTCGCCTCTTACGAGCTGCCTGGTAGGGAGGGAAATGGTCTATTCTACACAAAGGATCCGGACCGGAGCAAATTATATGTATGTATAGTACATATTTATGTAGATAGGTATTTTAATGGTTATTGTAATACTACGGTATTCAAAGCCTCGGTGGTGTAGCAATTTTCATTTTTTTTTCATTCCGGTAGTCCAGGTGTGAACCCCGCCACATATTATGACACTGAGGTCTTCTAATATATGTACAGTTTCTGATTGCTCTTACAAGAAGGGAAACCATCATATGGAAATCACAGTTGGGCTTGGTATCCCTTCTGGGTTGCAGAGGTCAGGTGTCGTCATATGTAAAAACTGGCGTCCTTGTCAAATCCCCTAGATTTGGTGGCCGATCCCGATATTCTTTGATATAAAAACGGGAATAAGTTAGGACCAGAATATATAGGTGTTATACCTTAACGCCACGTCCAAGTTGGCAGCTGCATGTATATCTGTGATAAAATTGTTAAGGTATCGGGATAAGACGTATCGTATTCTCTTCTCCACTACGTTACCTATTTCTATGCGAAATTTCATTGTGATCGATTCAGTCTTTTGATAATAAAAATGAAATATGTATTAACATAAATATTCACATATACTTACTAATAGGGCTGTAGTTATGAAAATTAAAATAGATTTTTCTAGTTTTCGTTTAAAAAATCAAATTGCTAGATTATTATCCGTGTCAAGAGTCTATGAAACCGGCGTTTTTGTATGAATAGAGTAATGAATGTGCACAAAGCTGGCCAATTATGTAGCAATCTTGACACTTGACATACGGTACTCTCTGCGTACACCGCAAGGGACCTGGTGTGAAAATATATATGTTCTATTATATCTACTGGACTCACGAGTCGTAGATATACTAGCACACCTCCGCCTACTTCTTCAGGGATAATAGGCGTGAAGGTACTTACAATTGAAAAATTTCCAGGCTCTGTCCAACGAAGCGAATGAACTGCTGCCGATATTTAACCGCACGTCAAGCAAGTTCTACCGCGCGGCGCCGACGCCCGCCGATTGGTCGAGCTCCAAGGCCGCGCCGCACCAGCCGCCGCGCGCCCGGCCCGCCTCACAATCACATAAAATATAGAGTATGAAACCTTTATCTTATTACTTTTTGAAGTATAATTTTATATTTATCTTATTATTGATTAGCAAAAAGTGACTATACTTGTGACGCATTGGTGTAAACTGTAACGTTAGTCGTTTTCTGTAATAAATAAATATGTAGGCTCAAACACTAGATTTAGTACTCCATAATGACAAACATACATTTTATTAATAATTACAGTAAGATTTTTTTTATAATATAAGACAGTTATGGAGCTTACAACTCTCCTGATGGTTGTGGTTTTGAATAAAATGTGTCAAAGTTTATAATATACATTATAATAATTACAGACATATATTACATACAAATATGAACTCTGTAGACATTACGCACCTTTTTTGCACAGTTATATGTACACCAAGTTATTATAAATTACACAAAATGGCTGCTGTCTGGATGGTCATGTGATATGAAACATTTTTAATTGGTAGTCTTCTCTAAGGTTGCATAATCACAAAAAATATTATTTCCTATGTAACTTTTGTACAATATACGAATAGTACCATTTACCATATTATAATACAAGTAACTATTTTATAATTTCAGGTACAATACAATCACACTCGAAGTAACTCTTCAAAAATCGAAGGCTCTACATTAGTATTTAACTGTGAACGCATTGTACCATTATTTTCAACTCGTACCATTCTATACTATACGAGACAATCTTGAAATCTCCAGTACAAAATAGTAACAAGCCTAATAAACCCTTCGTGGTCTTATGTTAATCATTCAGTGTGTACTATTATTTCCGATTAGTACCATTACATTTCACGACAAAACTATGTACCTAATACTCTCTAGCTAGTAATATAGTCACAATCAAAGTAACTCTTCAACTAACACTAAACTTTGTAATATTTATAATTGGTACCATTTTTATACCATTCCTATTATACTATTTGACGTTTTAAATATCCTTTGTTCTTTGTTAATATGTTTAGCAACAAACAACAAAATGAGAATAAACGTGGATAAAATTTTCAAGGATCGCTAAAGAACTTTTAATGCACTAGGCCTATGCACTGTTTATTGCCTCTCAGTATTATAAATGATTCACAATCACCTGCTTAGTGTAACTATTAAATTGATTGTAATCAAAATGACCCGTTGTAATATTTTCTTGAAATTTTTCGTATATATCTGGTTTGATAAGGCTTGCATATACTTATTGAATACAAATATTTCTGTTATTTAGATAATATTAGATTTCATGCCTTAAATATACATTACGTTAAATAAATTAAAAGCAATATAAAGTTCAAAATATATTAAAGAAAACTAAAATTAATGCTATTACATCATAATTTTCATTCGTGGGCGTCGCAAAATATTTAAACCATTTGGTACCATTTTTATCATTTTATACCATCTGTACCACGCTCAAATTATGACAATATAATTATAATACTCTTTAATTGTAATAAGTTTATATTCATACTCAATTTAATAATAAATCAATTAAAGTTGTAAACAATAGTTATAATATTAAAAATTAATCGGCGTCAAAAAGTCCATTCACTAAGATAGTGTCAGTACACTTACACGCGGTTGTAGTTCTTATTATTGTATGATAATATAAATAATACACTCCAGGTTAGATTGCAAAAAGAACTTAATAAAAAAAACAAATTCACATTTACTGAAGTATTATTTTAAATACTTTTTTTGTGGTTTATTTGAAGTTTCTTCTTGAGATGCTTTACTTTCCTTCAAAAGAAAAAAATGTTTTCCACATACATGACAGCAATGAAGAAATTCGCATCAGCATTACTTCGAAGTGAACTTATAATTTCTTAGTGATAAAATCACTTGCAGGTGTACGCCGCAGCAACTTTATTTGTTTATACAGTGACATCTTTTAGCACCAGCTCATGCTAAAATGGTGCGGTACAAAAGCGATCGTATCTAAACTAATGAATTTTACCATTATAGTTTTACAATTTGTAAACTTCAACAACATTGTGACCTTAAATAAAAATAAATAATGTCGCAATGTCGTTGAACATGCAGCTTCTAAAACAGACAATAAGTTTAACAAAACCGTTCAATTTAAGATTGTAGTCAATATTATTTACAACTTAAATATTTAGTGTAACGCCTACTTTTATTGATTAAACTACTGTCAACAAACAAATTCAGTAGATCAATTTGGTACAAGCGAGTATAAAACTAAATGATTTTAGAATAAGAGTTGCATTGATTATGTGGTAAAGAGAGTGAAAATAATTGTTTGTTAACGCGGATAATATGATCGGCGCTGATTGACGAAAATAGGTTGTAACAGGTTTAAAAGTCGCATCCACAATATTAGTTTTCGCAGAACTCTTCATAATGCTGTCTAAAGTCACATCGGAATATTAAAATACATGCCTTGTTACTTTGGAGATCTGTTGGAAGCGCAGTTGAATACGGAAATGACGCGTACGCAACTACCAATAGCAAACAGGCACAATTTACGCATGCGTGTAGTGTGTATGGCCATTCGTTGGGAGTATCTACATGGTGTAGCTAATATATAAGTAATATAAGAGCAGGACTCTGTGACCTATTTTCATCTTTTATAGCCTGAGGAAAAGCTATTGTGAAATGTATTTCTTTAGATTTTTTTTAATATCATGGAATTTGGTTTTGTAGCACAAAATTTTTTTTGTGATGTTATTAATAGTCATATACTGCAACTGGGACCCCGGTTTGTTTTTTTGATTATATTTTAATCATGTGATATTTGGTGTAAGTAAATGAATTGTGATTGTTAATGGAAAACAGTTTTTTTAATATTATGTTATTAACAACAAATAATTTTTATTTGTGATTAAATAACTCAGGTTGTACGGTTTTAGCCTGATCAATACGATCTTGAATTAATTTTTTAAGATACTTATAATGTTTCAGAATTAATTTTCTATAAATAAAAGGATAACCTATTGCAAATTTACGTTTTTAATAAATACTATGTAGGTTTAATCTAAAAAGCAAACTCG
>DVZL01003116.1:0-14378 GCA_018236625.1 Lasaia peninsularis
CTGGGTTTTGAACCTCGGATTCTGCGGGTTTAGGCGCCCGATTTTCCAACTGAGCTATACCAACTTAACGAAAATTGGCGAAATTTAGCTTTGTATTGTAATGATAAAAAATATTCCATGAAAACACTATTAATAAAAGAAAACTGAAAATAAAACCTAGCTAGATCGATTTATCGCCCCCGAAACATATAGGGGACATACAAAATTTCAATAAAATCGTTCAAACCGTTTTTGAAATCGCTGATATAAACAAGAATTGCTCGTTTAAAGGTATTAGATAGATAGATTGTTATAGCGGCAAGAGAAATACGATATACGATATCTTAGAAATAAGGTTCTGTTTTTACCATTTGAGTACGGAACTCTAAAAACTAGGAAATTTTTTATTGTTACATATTAAAATATATTTCTTGTAATGGTCCGAGTCCTCTGTATAAAATAGACCATCTGCCTCCCTGCCATGCAGCTAGTAAGAGGCGAGCATAGGTTAACTGGGTCACTACCAACACGACCACTGGTGGTAGGGCGCTGTGCAACAATTTTCCCGGTTTGAAATTTGGATTGGACCTCAAACCAACAAAAAATAATACCTACTGATATTGTAACTGCGAATGTCTGTCTATTCTGCTTTTGCATCTAAACCACTGAACCGATTTTGATGAAATTTGGTACAGAGATAGATTTTACTTAAAAGAACATAGGCTTTTTATTTAAATACTAGCTGACTCGGTGAACTTTGTTTCACTGGAGACATGAACATCAATCAGTTTGACAGGAAAATTAAATTGTCGCTTTTAGTATTTTCCTTGCAATTTTGTTATATTTTCTCATCGTTTAAACCTTCCCTGGACTTCCACGAACATTTGAAGACCAAAATTAGCCAAATCGGTTTAGCCGTTCTCGAGTTTTAGCGAGACTAACGAAGAGAAATTCATTTTGATATATATAGATAACTTTTAATTGCGAAAAAGGAAGAGAAAGGGTTAGAAGAGGGGATGAATGTTTGTAAAGAAATTCGTCATTATTAACAGGAGACCCCGTGTGCCTGTTCGCGGTCTTATCGTAAAAAAATACTTTCTTTAAAATAAAAAATATCGTCACGCCCATATTCCCGAAAGGTAGGCAAAGGTACTTATGCACCCACGGTTAGCCGACCATAATAGATCGCATTATGTGACAGGTGGTATATCCGTATGGCGACGGATATACCACCTGTATATCCGTCGCCATATCGGGCACAAATCCCGGGTTTCCTCACCGAGAGCACTCAGAAAACGTACCTAAGTTAGAAAAACTCATTGGTACATGGCGGGTTTTGAATCCGGACTACCGAAATGGAAGTACGAAGCGCGTACCAATACACCACTACTCTCTTTAATAATCATAAATAGTATAATAATACCTGTAGAAAACTTTATTTAAGTTTAACGAGTAAAAATCTTAACGCAGTAGATACAATGCGAAAATAAACACTCGAAGGAGTTTCTATAATTAAAACTAGTTAGAGGAGTTGAAGTCTACAATTTTTTTGTAAGCTCACGTGCATCCGAGCGGAAACATTAACGAAAACAAAGCAGCTCCATATTGTTATCCTTCATTATTCTACGTTTTCCACCACAGCTAGGGTTGCCACCTCCACATTATTTTGTTGTCTCTCTTTCTTAGCCTTATATCAGGTGATATAAAGGCCAGTTTTTACACAGAGCGATAGCCATCTGATCCCCGCAACCTAGATGGGAAACGGGGCCAAATCCTAGATTAGGTCGAATTCGAAACAAATGCAGGTTTTCTAATGATGTTTTCCTTCACCTTAAGAGCACTCAGAAAATGTAAATGAGTTAATATCACTGATGTTAAATATGGGCATAGATTTTGCACCAGCCATATAATTTGCAATTTTTATCTCGTTACACAAATCCTAGATATCGATCACATATTTGTTTCCATGCTGAGCGTTCATAAACTGTGTGGACTAATCGATGCAAGCTAACGTATGTTCTTACAAAACATACCTTGAAAAGATTTTACTGAGTTGTAAAACCTAATCGCATTTTACACTAGGGCTAATAGTCAAATTATATGTTTTTTATTTAAGGTTAGTTATTAAAATGTTTGAAATCTCGTTATCAATTTAAAGTACGGTGAGTGTCAAAGAGAAATAACTAGAAACGGCTGGGCCAGAATTTGGTTTGCACAATTAGTGTTTTTCAAGCTGAAATAGCAAAACGCTTGATTTTGTATTGTCTGACTATTGCAATTTAAGCAATTACTTAAAATCCAAATCCACCGCCTTACCCATTCCTGCCGCCATAATAACATTGTAGTGTTCCGGTCTAACAGACCGACCACAGGGCAGCGGCGCACCTACAACATCTATGGTGTCTATAGGCTACTGCTGTCTCTTACCATCAGGAGACGCGAGTGCCGATTCGCTGTCTTATCCCATAAAAAAATGGATATAATCATTTTAAGTGCTTACAACACAACGTTACAATGGTGATTAAAAAAATACAACATAATCCCTTTAGTTTTTACTAATGTCATTGAGTATTTTTCTTCCTTTACAAAAAACGATAATGAACATGGGAAAAGTGATAATCCTGAATAGTAAGTTCCTCACTACGCCACTTTCGTTGTTATGGCAATAAGAATATAAAACAAAACAAGTTTTTAATAATTCCATTAAGCTTTTTTGCACTTACAAAAAAAATGAATAAAGAAATGTGACAACCCTGAATTTATTGTTTCTCACTACGCCACCAACGTTGTCTATGGCCATCGTAAACATGTCATCTTTACATAGATTAATAGTCTTTAATTGTTCATGAAATTTGCCATCTGTTTAACATGTTCCTGTCAATTTCTAGCCGTATTAAAATCTACAAAGTAGGCGTCGGAGTTTCTTTGAGAAGAACGTTTCTCTTTGGCACTAACTGGAAATATCTTGGAAAACAAATAAAATTTCTCTCAGCGGAGACGATGATTGTCGATTGTTTTAAAATCTGATTCGAGTGTATGTATGAATTACTGGAGCCACTATCCAAAACAACGTAACCAGCGGCTGTTTTTTTGCCCACGGAGGGAGAGAGATTTAAAATGAATGAAATATTAATGTTTATTAATTTAAAAGTAATTATTTAACTTTAAACAACAAGCAACTACATTAAAATTTAAATTTCCTTTAAATTTATGTCAAATTTGTAACTCATTTTGTTTTACATATCTAACGTTTTTATATCTACCCATTGTAATTTATATACTCGTAAATGATCACTAACAATAATATTCGTGCACAAGTCCGATTCACACTAGACCGATTCCTTTATTTAATTTTTTTTAATGTGTTAAGGCACGGGTAAAGCGGTAAACTTGCATTAAAGTAATGAAAGACGCAACACTAACGGGAATGAATCTGGATAATAAAAATTCCATGCCATTCGCAACAACGATTAAATAACATGGTATCATGGTCCCGAGGTGATCGTCCGTGGTCTCACGGGTGAGCACTTACGTGGTGGTAGTGGTGGTAGTGGTGGTTTACGAGGTACCTGACCTCATGCTGCCACACACGTTAAGATATAAAACTGGACAATTGGAGATAATCATTTATCTGTGTCCCTTCTGTGGACGAGTGAAATCGGTGTCCGACTTTCTCAAAAAATCCCAACCAATTAATCCAAACACTACGACACACAGACACTAGCATATTACTGCATGTTAATCAATTATTAACAAAAAGTTGTATTAGTTAAAGTAGTTAATAAATGGAAATGAATATAGATTTAATCAGCCTCATATACCTACATGTTCATCACCCAAACGCCTCTCCTTAGCGATAATCGAACCCAATATAACTCATCAGATACATGAGTCGATAATTTTCTTTCGTATAAACTGCAAGTAAATTTTATCATGGACTTTTTTATGGTACAACCGTGGCCTACAGACAACATAGATGTTATAGGTGCGTCACCGTCTATGGTCGGGCTGTTAGACCGTATGTGCAAGTCTACCGGCTACCCAACCTCCGGATCAGAACACGTCACTATCAGTATGAAATAAAAATGTCATTATGGCAGGTATAGGTAGGGCCGTGGATCACTACCCGGGCGAGTTGCTGCACAGCACTCCATAAACACACATATACCAGAAAAAAAAACTTTTGGAACTGATTGTACACCAATCTCAATAATTCGCAACGAATCATGTTCGGTGGCGTTATGGTTCCGAGGTGAATGGTTCGTCCTGCACTCACAGCATCATAATTACACGGAGTGTGGTCGTCAACGCCATGCACGATACGATTTATTGAATTTTATAAAACTAACTAATGTCGTCATTTAGATGTATTGTTTTCCTTATTTCACTTATACGTCAACTAAAAGTTTTACATATTGCTTATCTCTTTACTTAAAGTGCATTTGTATAAAATGTAATAATCCATGGCGTTATAATAATATATAAATAAATTCGTTAACAATCTTGTAGTTATGAGTCTTGTGGTATTATCTATGGCACTTTTTAGTATTTCCGAGTTTTTCGCCAAATCTATAGAATAAAAAATGAATCGCTACAGGTGTTGCTAAGCGCAAAACTTGAGAACGCCTAAACCGATTTCGCTAATTCTTTTTTTATAATATTAAAAAAAATGTTTAAAAAAATCTAGAAACAACACTTTTCTTTAGCTTCAAGAACATAAAAGACCCTGCACGGTATCTTAGCAGAGTTTTTAGTCTTTCCGATTAAATGTCGCAGAGTGAACGTTGCAAGGATAATCGCAGTCGCGTCGTATCGTCCGTGGGGCATTCGGCGGCGCCCCCTCTCGCCTCGGCGGCCGGACCGCATTCCGCTCCCATGCGACCGTTGCCGAGCGCCGACTCCAGGACCCACCGAAATGTCCACTTCTTATTATTCCACCGTAACGGCCAGCGCGGACCGACGGACAGATACCACGCCGAATTCATTAAAATACGTTTAACACTCGGTAAAATCTTGCACTTTACCAACAGATAAGAATGTATATACACATATGTATACACAGTCCTTTTTGTGTTATAGGAATAATGTCTTGATATAAAACGCATCGTCTTTAGACATCAAAATGCTTTGACTGAAGTTGTGATCTTTTTTAATTAATGTACAATCTGCCTTACTTTACGAAACACGACAATGGCAAACAATTTGTTGTTTGTAACCACTACAACGGACAAAAAGTGAGGGGGTGGTAAATATCCAATCATCATTGCATGATGTTAAGTCCTTAATCTGAATGACTTCCAAAGAATAATATAAAAACTAATATAGTGCCCATATGCCCGAAAGGGTAGGCAGAGGCACCAAGGTACCGTAAAGTAAGTAATATAATATAATGTACAGTGTCGCAAATTTCAGCTTATAATAATGAAGATAAATACATATTTAAAAGAAACAATAAAATGATTCATTGTGGTAGACCACTTAATATATCTTACTGTGAGTCATCTAAGCCCGAAGGATCAGAAACGGTTGACAATACTTATTTATAATATATTACGAATAGGTCTTAACTGTTCAGAACTTCATCCGTGCGACATTATGTTTTCAGCGCTGACTTTCGTTTCTACCTTTTTTAAGCCGATGCTTAAAACCATCATTAACGAGGCTTAAACTTTGTGATCAAACCTTGCGAACCTTTAAAAGTATGTAAACTTGTGCGAAATTGAAAAAGTAAATAGTTTATCTGTTTGCCTCATTGTTAAGTTGATAAGCTAATATTTTATCTCACTTACCACCGGAACAAAGTTAAAGAGAAGCTTTATGTTTATTACCTGAAAAGAGCAAAAAACTGATTAGAAAAAGGTACACATGATACATTTTATATTTTTGTTACAGATAAATTAGCTGTTGCTCTTGCGAGTGACTTCAATCGTATACTAAAGTTATATTTCATAACTACCTGTGCACGTGACTTCGTTCGCGTTTTTATTTAATTATTTTATTTTATACATTTTTAGAATAAAATTCAAAAATAAAAGTAGCCTAAGCCTTTCCTTATTACATCAGCTGTCTGCCAATGAAAGTCCCGTCAAAATCGGTCCAGCCTTTAGAGAGTTTAGTGGGTATAAACAAAGGAGACAAAAATTCTAAAAAATGTTGTTTTGGTATACGTACCTTGTAAATATACATATGCACTTAGTAAAATACGTTATTTTAACATTAGATACAGACACTCCAATTTTATATATTTGTATATAGATGTATTAAATATATTATTTGTTTTTTGTCTCCTGATAGTAAGAGACAACCGTGGCCTAGAGACACCATAGATGTTGTAGGTGCGTCGCTGGCCTGTGGTTGGACTGTTAGACCCTAAACATGACATACTAACATATCTTGACACATAACAAATTTAAAAAAAAAATGTTTTAGAACATCCACAAGAGACCACTACATAATATAAGAGATCAAAATGTAAGCGTTAGAAAAGGCGCAGCATTATTCCTACTTCATCAACTAATTCCGACGATGACGAAATAAAAACCAATCTAGGAAGAATCAAAACATTAAATAGTGAGGCAATAACAAAATGTACGTAATAACACATTCTTTAATGAAGCAAGTTTAATAAAATAAATAAAAATCCGAGAATCATAGATAACAAACGGCGAAGTGCGAGCCATCTCGGCGGATTCACACGGCTATTCCTATTCCATTAACTAAATCGGAGGATGACGAATCAACCAGTAAATCGAGATTATAATCATTACAAGCTAGCGGGCTCGCATTCGCCCGAGGAATCCGTGAACCGTCGGAATGCACAGATCGATTCGAACTCGTTTCGATTCCACCGCGTCATATTCGCCCTCGACCCGACTTGCCCCGGTTCACTCTTTTATTTTTAAATAACTTTACGCCCGCATAAATTATTTTGAAAACATAGATAACTTTCAGAGAGCAAATTTTTTTCCGACTCATAATACTTGTAGCGTAAAAACATACCCTCGTATGTATAAGCTATATTACTATGTACGTTTCATCGAAAACCGTCCAGTAGTTTTTTCGCGAAAGTGTAACTAACAAACATTCATCCATACTTACAAACCTTTGCGTTTAGAATATAAGTAGGTTTTTATCCAAAACATATTAATAAAATTAGCAAATTTTTCAAACATTCACTTCAGGGTAATATTTTCTTTATATTTTTTAATTTATTTCGATTTTGTTTTATTTTGTAGAAAAGAAAAAACAATCGTATTGATACAAACAACGCAGTCCTAAGGATAACAAAATCTGTATATTATACGCGAGTATAGGTTAACTGGGTCACTCCAAATAAGACCACTAGTGGTAGAGTGCTGTACAGCAACTCGCCCGGGTAGCTATCCCTAACTATTCCTGCCGTCATAATTACATTGTCGTATTATAGTCCAGTAGGTAAGGCGTCTTAGGTGTTTATAGGCCACGGTGTTACCATTAGGAAAACCGTGTGCTTAATGGCTGTCATCTATATATATAAAAAGAAAGTCGTGTTAGTTACACCACTTATAACTCAAGAACGGCAGAACAGATTCGGCTGAAAATTGGTAGGGAGGTAGCTTAGAGCCAGGAGATGGACATAGGATACCCGTTTTTATCCCGTTCGACAGCGTTCCCGTGTGACTTGACATGAAACGTCAGTCACTATAAAACGTGGTGTAACAAAAAAGAATCAGACTTGGAATAACAAAACGCAAATGACAGCTATGTAATTGATGTAAAATGACAGCTATGTATCGACGTATGGATGACAATTTGTCAACGACTGATAATAAAACAAAAAATATCGTGTATCAGATGGTACTTAAGTGAAGAGCAACCTATGTACTAAAATACAGAAATAATAATGAATGATTAATGTAGTTATTTAAATTTTTTTGTATTTTTTCCAAAAAAAAAAACATGCTTATTTATTGCCATTAAGGCGGAACAAAGTTCGCCGGGTCAGCTAGTATCCCATAAAAAAGTTAGTTTACAAATATCAACTTTCTAGCTATTACGGTTCACGAGACACAGTCTGGTGACAGACAGACAGACGGATGGACAGCGAAGTTTTTGTAATGGGGTTTTTACCCTTTGTGTACGGAACCCTAAAATTCCATTTTCAAAGAAATCACTTACATGACTTACAAATGTCAATGACTTGTGTATTATTTTGCAGAATAAGTATACTATTTCAACAGGTTCATTATTAGCGTTATGCTGGGTACAGATCGAACAAACGCAAACGAGCTAAAGAATTTTCAACTGCATTTCAATTGAGATCGTAATCCGAAAAACGTCATTTTGTAGTAAACGTCATAGTTTATGAACTTGTGCATTAAGAGTTAATATTTCATTAGCTAGAGAGGCCTATCGATATATTGTACTTCTTAGTTCATTGTAAAAATATGTACCTAATTATATGCCAACTACTTACTAATTGTTATCACTTACCTTGTTATATTTAACAAAATAACCACCATTATATCTAGCGTTCACTAAATTCAGACACGAGCATAGAGTATCCTTTAGCGAACATATTCTTTTACTTTAGTTTAACTGGTCAGTACCCGGCTTAACATCATTTGCAACGTATGGAAAAATGAATAAGACATAAGCTGTTAACTTACACGGCGACACTGGCATGTAATTATTTTAATAACTGTGTTCAACTTGTCAATAGTTAATACGAGTTGCTTTTACATGTATTGCTTTTGTATGTAATCGGGTCAGATGGGATTTTAATTAGTGTGCACATACCTTTAAATATTTTCTAACGCCATTTTGTCAAGAAGGTTTTACAAAGAGTGAGCATAGCAGATGAATCACCGGAGAGAGATAGATATATGCGTATTAATTAGTCCAAAATATTAGTCAATTATACGTAGGTATCCTAGTGAACAATAGTGATTCCGATGAATGCTAGCTAAGCTTATTTTAGATTCTATATTTTTCCAATTACATAATAAACGAAAGAGATACAATATTTTAGTTATGTCAAATGAGGCGGAACACAATGCTGATAATTATGCTGTCACCAATTAAACTTACTTTAAGTTATTACTATCCTTTCTCAACGTAATTAAAAGAAAGAGACAAACTACTTTTAGTCGTGTCAGGTTGGTTTGTACCTATGTAACATTTCTAATCCATGTCCATACTTCGGAATATTTCGATTAAAAGCCGTTAACTTATTGTCAAATTTGTCAGAAATTTGACATAACTAAAATTTTCTATCTCATTCATTTTTTATTTCATTGGGAAGAGATAGCATGTGCCTAAAATTAGTTTAGATAGCGTGAAGAGGAATTACCACCAATAGACTTTATGATTTGGGATTACCATCAAAATTCTGTCTCCTAGTCTTTATATGCCATAAAAACATGGCCGCCCATGGATAGAACCGTTAGCGAACTAAAACGTTCCATTAGCGTAATTATATTTAATTATTGACTCGTAATATTGAGATCGGAGAAAGAGTGAGATTGACAGGAGGTATCAATGTAATGTGAAACGATAATGTGGAAAGAATGAAAGATTGACAAAACAGACATACAATTCGAATGTGGACGGCTGCTGTAGGTTTCGTCGACGGGATTATTAATAAATTAATGAATTTGAAAGAAGCTAGAGAAGAAGTGTGTCAACGTTACAGTTGGCATTTAATACTCTTTGCCTACCTCTAAAAGGACCTCGCTTGAAGGTATATTAATTATCGCCATAAGGGTAATTAAAATTTGCGTAAGCGGTGACAAGGCGAGTGGAAAGCCGCCCCTGCGTCAGACCGGTCTGGATGCTGGAACCCGTTCCCACCTGCGCCGCGGAATGTCCGCTGCGGTCGGCCGGTAAATCGTTGCGATTTTTAATCGATTTCTGTGTCGCAATAGTTATGCGGTATCGCCAATAGCCGTTTGTGGTCACCAAAGCGGTATTTTGTTTCCACAAACCGATAATTAAATAATAAATCCCTTTGGACAAGTTTTCAGTAGCTAGAATTAAAATTAAGTCGTATAAAATAGTCTATATAGAAATTTAAAAAAAAATTAGGAGTGTCTTTATGTAATATTAAAATAACCGTTTTTTTGCTAAGTGAATATGTATGTTTACAAGGTACTTATACCAAAATAAGAATTTTTAGAATTTTTGAAACGGCGAACTTAGTAGGTATCGCTTGTACTTAGAAGTATAAAAAATAAATGTTCACCTACCTGATATGCAGACAAAATTTTATGAGAATTGAACGGGTTAGAAAGCATCCTATGTCCGTCTCCTGGTACTAAGCTACCTCTCCACCAATTTTTAGCGAAATCTGTTCAGCCGTTTTTGTGTAATAAATAGTATAACTAACACATCTTATTCTTTTACATACACGTGGTAGTATATGAAGGTATAACTAAATATTTTGCGTAATATATTTTTAACACACATACTGCGCATAATAGGTTGTTATTTATTTTCTATACTACGGCGGGCGGTACGAAGTTCGGCGGGACAGCTAGTATTTTATAAAAAGCTTCACTTAAAAAGTATGCAGTAATCTATGGCCAATGACAAAGCAGTATAAGATCTAATAAAATTCCTATGTACGAGGTTACAAAAACAAGAAAATCTTTATAAAACACCAGACATCGTAAAAAATATCAGAACTTAAACACTTATCCAAAATAAATTAAAAGAACAACGAAAAAAATTAACCAAGTGCGGACCGGGCTTTTCCATTAACAGTTCTGTAGTAGCAAGCAGACTTTATGTAACACAATATTTTTTTACTCTCTTGTTTTAAAATTTAGATGTAGGGAACACATTTCGCCACTTTGAAAGTATCGTTTTTTCAATACAGTGACAAGGAAAAAATGGTTTTAGTAATTAATATTTTAAATCTAGTTTTTCACATAAATTAATAATTGAATTTTTTTCCCACCGACTTCGCTTTTTACAGCATCATCAGGGTTAAAACTTAAGTTACGTTAACTTGACTGAAGGTTTTAGCAATTTTTAATTAATTTATTTATAATAATAAAAAGCAAGTCCCAAATAAATAGTCCTAATAATTTGAGCATTAAATAAAGTGGCAGTGAGTAACACAAGTCCAGAAAGACAGATATAATGAATCAAAGTTCGTTTTTTGTCATTCGACTACGGAATCCTAAAAATGCAATAAATCTGATAACATAAGACAAAACTATAAAATTAGCATATCAGCAATTTGTTGAAGATATTTGCATCTGTCAAATAATAGATTAAAAAACTGCTAAAGGTTATATTACGTATATTGTTTTTTTCTATTTTAGTCTAGGCGAGTAGTAAAAAAAGACAATTTATTTGCTAAATTTGTATGTTAAAAGTTATCGGCACTGGTCGAGCGTAGTCGGTGTTCGACTTTGAAGCTCGCAATCCCGGATTCAGTTCCCGAGTAGGTGTTTGTTTTTATTAATTCTTTCTAGACTACAGTGCGCCCGGTTTGGCGATGGACTTGCCACCTTTCACATTATGGCATCTAATATTGTCAGCGAATTGTGAGTGCATATGGACTCCCTGCCTACCCTTTTCGGGGAGATGGGCGTGAAGATCACAAAGACCGGACTCAAGTCTAATCCCAGGTAACGTTTCCTTTTCAGGTACATTGAAAAAACTCTTAAAAGTTGTCATTGCCGATAATGGAACCCGAGACCGTGAGTCAAAGTCGAACACCGGCTAATCCCGACCACAGAGGTGATATAAGATAATTTTATGTGTTTTGAGAGATAGTCTGGCAGGTGCGGCACCAGGTGCTATCATTTATATAAACTAGTTTACAAATCAAGCCTCTCTCGGCTCTGGGCACCTGCGGTACAATTGTTTACGTCTCGACGTCGTCTGCTTTATAAATGTTTACAATTTTTATAGTTTCTCTTAGTCTGTCACTTTCTTCGCATCAATTGTGATATATTAATCTAAATATATAAAAGAAAGTTGTATTAGTAATACTATTAATAACTCAAAAACGACTGAACCGATTTGGCTAAAAGTTGGCGGGGAGGGAGGGAAGAGGATACTTTTTACCCCGTTCCGTTCGTTTGTTTTGTTTTTTTTTGTTATGTTTGCATATCGGGTATGTCTTAGAATCGGACATCTATTTTTCAAACCCCTAAGTGATGGCTAGTTCTATATTTGTGGTCAAGTGGAATCGATCACCTGATGGTAAGTGATCACCGCCTCCCAATGAAATCCGTATCACAGATGCGTTGCCGAACTTTCAGGAAGGAATACGTTCTTTTCTAGAACATTCCCAAGTCGAAGTTTGGAAATACCGCCGCTAGTAGTTTTAGTTAACAATATTAACAACTTACTTTTAAGAAATTATAATTAAAAATAATTTGCAGCGATTAATTTTAAAATGTAATGAAAAATGAAATATTATTTTACTCGTATTAAACGCTATGTTCATATTTTTTTATTTTCCTTTTTAGGGTTCCGTACCCAAAGGGTGAAATCAGAACCCTATTACTAAAAATTCGTTTGTCGGTCAACACGCTGTATGTGCTAAATCGTAACACCTAGACAATTTAAATTTTCACAGGTGATGTATTTCTATTACCACTATATCAACAAAAATAAAAAACAGAAAAAAGTATATATAAAGGGTGCTCTCATACAACAAACGTAATTTTTTGCCGTTTTTATAAATGAATGGGTAAGTTTTTTTGTAATACGTTAAATGAAGTATACGTATACAAAATTGTTTTCCTAATGTCACCTTTGTCGGTTAAAATATTGAGAAAAGTATTTTCCTTCCCTTATGACAGAAAGTGGCAACTTTTATTTAGCCGCGCTAAACAAAACTGTCACTTTTCGGCTAAAAATCATATTCACATCAAGGGCAATAAAAAGGAAGACTCGGATCAATGTTTGTTAAATACATGAGATCTGAGGATTTTCTTATTTTATTACCCTACAGATGAATAGTACATGCTTCGACCTTCAAATGTAAGTACGGAGTGAACCACGTGGAGGAGGTAATATTACCCAGGATGGCCTTAAGACAGTCCCCCAGAACGGATGCACGTCGTTACAAGTATCTAGCACCACGTGAAACGTGGGTTGACAAAACAATTTCGTATATTGGATGTTTGCGTCAGACTCGACCTCGACTGCTAGGGTTGTCGACTGTTTGTAAAAAAATTAAACATGTGCCTATACCCGCTTTCACTTATCTCTTTTAATTTTGAGAACATACTGCGTTTATATGACGTTTTTAGTATTAATGTATTTTTGGTATTTGACTAAAAAAATTTCATCCATTTAAAACCAAATGAAGTTTTTTCAATGTTGCAAAGCTCTTACACTAACATGAAATAAAAATAATTTGACAAAAAGTAGTAACAGCATTTATTAAAGATAATACCTACTGTGAATTGAAATAGGTTTTTTTAAATATGTATTTTCATCAACAAATTAAGTTTATGTTAAGAGTCGCAATCTTACTAACAATTTCTGTATTGTAACTTATTCTTATGAGTCTCTCTGTTTATTTGAAACATACAGCGATGCCTAAAATTGGATATGTCACATTATGAGACGTAATAACGTCGACTAATTGTGGGTCCACAAGTACCCTACCCTTTCGAAGACATAAACGTGATAATATTTTTTTAATAAATAACATAAGGTCTAAAATACAGTCGACAACCCTAACTTAAACGCTCCTCTGTAGTGTTAACGATCAATAATAATCCGTTCACATAACATTATATATTAAGAGTCAATGTTGTTTCGGCGCCATATACCACATACATGAAATAAATTAATAAGTCACGTCCCATTAACATCGTGTGTCGAATTTATAACACTGCCATGAACCAGCTTAGTTATTAATTAATCGGATTTGTTAAATTGTTTATCGATTTAGATAAATCATATTGCCTCTTTAAGTACTAAAATTGGATATTGGGCTTTTGTTTTTGATACGGCGACGTACCTAACTACTTGTAATCTGTCACATCATATAATCTAATGTCATCGGCTAATCATGGATGCAAATGTATTTCTGTCTAAGCCGTGTAACCTGGGCGTAACGATATTTATTTATTTAATTGATTTTTTAAAAACTAAGGCGGATTTAGGCGGAGGATTACTTTTTACGCTGATTTTATCGAATACTTTTTAACGAGCAATTCTTGTTTATTTATTTACTAGCTGTCCGCCCTCGGCTTCCCCCGCGTGAATTATTTTAATAATACAGAAAACTTTCAAAGGGCAGACATTTTTCCGACTTATATCGCGTAAAAACATATCCTCTTTTTAATGTATTCGGTTAAAAAGTTAAGCTTATGTCCTTTCTCAAGGTCTACTCTATCTCTGTACAAAATTTCATCAAAATCGGTTCAGTGGTTTAGGCGTGA
>DVZL01003117.1:0-14377 GCA_018236625.1 Lasaia peninsularis
GCTTAGGCTACTTTTATTTTAGAAATGTATAAAATAAAATAAATAAAAACGCGGATAAAGTCGGGGCACAGCTAGTTCAAAATATAAAAATTATATTCTCTTTGTTGTCATATTATGAAAACATTGTATATAGTTACTCGACCCGGCTTCGCAGTTAGTTCGTAGTCGACATAATGACAGCGGCGTCACCTACCGAATCCAATTGTATTTTTAAATCATACAGCAAACCATCGAAATACCATATAACATTTCAACACAGTCGGTTCAGCCGTTTAGAAATTATGTGAAATAAATAAGTACGGGAAGATAATTCTTACTACCCGTTTTCCCATTACCCATTTTTCCGCATTTTCCTGCGGTAAAAAGTATAAGCCTATATTCATCAGGGATAATGTCGGCTTCTAATGGTAAAAGATTTTTTCTAATCGGTAGATTCGGAGACTATTACATACAAACAAACAATCAAATCTTTCCTCTTTATAAAATTATTATAGATGATATACAATGCGAATGTGAATCGCTGTAGGTATCCGGGGAGACCTAGGTTAACATTCCACGACCAAATAGCTCGCCTATTATCCGAGGGCGGTGTCAAGAGTCTCCGCAACCGGCGTGTAAGCATGAAGAGAATGATAAATGTGGAAGAAGCTAAACGCTCGACACTCTCTGCCTACCTCTTAAGGGATTTGACGTGAATATATCAATGTATATATGTAAATATGCAGAGCGGACTCACGAAGCCGAGCCCGTAACAGCCGTTGAAAGTATTTCGCAGTGTGTAACATTGTAGCTTTATTTATTCAACATATTAAATTGTGGCTAGTTTTTAATGTCGCCCTGGTTTCACTCGTATGTCCTGCTAGCTGGTTTACGGAAGGCTTGGAATATATATATGGAAGGATAGTATAGCGTGGATTTCAATACACAATGTAGAAATAAAAAATATTTTTTTCATATATTCATCTTGTTGTACACGATACCTTCGAATTTCTTGACTTACATTTCGGTAGACCAAGTTCGAACGAGTTTTTCCAACTTAAGTACTCTAACGGAGAAGAAAAACATCGTGAGGCAACCTGATCTAGAATTGAGCCCTGTTTCTTTATTGGGTTGAGGTCATCTAACAATTGCTTTGTGTAAAAATTGGCGCCCTTGACAAATCCCCTAGATTAGGTAGCCAACCCCTACCACCGATCATATCATCACTACATAATATAAAACAAAGCTTTCTCTGTCCCTATGCATGCTTAAATCTTTAAAACTACGCAACGGATTTTAATGCGGTTTTCTTATATTGAGTGATTCTAGTGGTAGGTAGTGATTCTAGTAATAGATTGAGTGATTCTAGTGGTAGGTTTTTATGGATATAACATGTATAGTAGGTATACCCTTGCGAAGCCGGGACGGGTTGCTAATAAGATTTAAAAACGGTATAATGCCAGAACGAACAGAAGTATCATGCTATTTAGGTTTTTTTCTTTATATCGAGATAAACTGGCGTTTAATGAAATTGCTTTTGTACTATATTTTGTATTATTTAAAGAAATATGTACAATAGAATATTAAATAAATAAAAATATTAATATAAGCTACACTTCTATGTAATTACTTGTATCTAAAATAGATTTCAATCAGCAAACTGTTATCTTTTATGTAAATCTAATAGTCCTCGGCATTAGTGCATTAACGGAGATAGACGAGAGAAGTTTACATTCTTGTTTCCGTACTTATTTAAACCAAATTTGAAATATTTATGTAAATTTTATGTCTTTATGTTTTCTAATGGCTAATTTTGTCAAAACATAGATTTGTATTAGAGATTAATCATTACCCTTTCATGATCGCCAAAGAGGTGATAGTGAAATAGCAAAACGTAACCTTGAATACCTAAACCATAAAAAGATTTTGCCAGAGAATACTTCAAACAAGTTTCAAATACGTAATACATTGCATAATATAATATGTAGAATGTGCAAACTCTCCACCTTAAATAAATCCAACTATGAAATTTCTGGAATGATGCAAAAAGATATTCACAAAATCTATACAAATAAATAAAATTGAAGTGTACCTATGTATGTAATATTAAAATAACCGCTTTTTACTAAATGCATATTATTTCACCCCTAAACCACTGAACCGGTTGTGATGAAATTTGGTACAGATATAGAATTGACCTTGAGGAAGAAAATAGGATATTTTATAACCAACTACATTAAAAAGAGAGTTTATATTTTACGCAATAAGCATTATAGTCAGAAAAATTTTTGCCCTTTGAAAGTCTTATTAAATTATTACCGCGGGGAAATCCAGTTGAATATAATTGCACTGTCCAGCCGTTCTAGAGTTATAAAGAGTGTAACTAACATAACATTCTTTTACTATAATATTGATAATTGATATGTTGAAAATGGTTTTATTAACATTAACAAAATTATTTATACTAAAACTATACTTTTAACTGTACTATTCTATTTGTTTATAATTAATGATCTCCTCTGTAGTGTAACGGTACGCTTGTCGCCTGTTAAGACCGTAAGCCGCTTAGAGTCCCAGATTCTATTCCCAGGTTAGGCAACTTTTCTTAAAAGGTTTTTCCGATTTTTCTGAGTAATAGTTACATTACCCGGGATTGGAATGTGCCCGAAGTGGCGATAGACTTGCCACCTATTACATCATGGGCCCTAGTACCTTGACTGACCGTGGGTGTTCTACTGGACTTACGAGTCATGGATATACTAGCACACCTCTGCCTACCCCTTGGGAAATAATGGGCGTGAAGGTACTTTAAAGGTAATCCTAAAGAAGTTTTTACCTCAAAAAAGTTGAAATATTGCTCATACATGTTTATTAATGTGGGGCCACCATAATACAGGGGTTATGTCATGTGGCTATGATAAAATCAGCCTACCAAGGCTATACATGGTGATGTTATATGAATATGTAATTAATGACATCCGTTTCAGAACGGCTTGTATATTACAACTTACTGTACATAATTTTTATATATACGTAGGTCTATTTATTTTTAACTAATTACAAAAATTGATCCAACCCCAAAGTATTTTATATGCTTGTGTGATGGGTGTCAGTCACCGATATTAATACAACATACATAGAAATATTAAAATAAATACCGGAATACAGATCCGTGAATTCAGTCATTTTTATTCATTACACAAAAGCCTGCCCCCGTCGAGAATCAAATAATGAGACGCAGTTTAAAATATCTTTCAACAGCTTATATTATTATCATCAGCTAATAGCAGGTGCATATGTACCTCTGTCTATCTCTTCGGGGATATAAGTGTGACTATATTTATTTATTGATATTATTATTATTTATTACGATATCGAGTATAAAACAAAGAATGAGACGTAGCAGGAAGCCAACGTCTTTTTAATTCTTCTACAGCTTATGTTATTATTATTATGTATTTTATTGCTATTATAATGTCGAGTATAATTAAATTTATTAAATATTATTAAAATTAAATATTAATAATAATTAAATAATAAGATGTAGTATGAATCCAATGTCTCTATCTCTGTAGAAGTTTATATTATTATTATTTTATGTTATTACTACTGTTATATATATTGAGTATAGATCAAAGAATGAGACATATTATTAAGCGTCTTCCTTATTCTTCTATATATTATATTATTATTATATATTTTTATTAATATTACAATATCGAGTATAGATCAAAGAATGAGACATAAAGGCAGCGTCTTCCTAATTCCGGCTGCTATAGTGACAGGGCTTGCCAAACTTGTAGTTCCGGTAATGTCGCCAGGACACATAATCAAGACTGGCGACTTATTGCGCACACCTTGAAATTTGCAGGTGTGTATAGGCGGCGGTTATCATATGACAATCAGAATCTTATGAATACCTAAAAATGTTAAGTTCTTTCAGTTTTTAGAAAGTTTTTTACGTATGAACTATGTCAATTAGTATGTATTTATTCAGATATTAGTAATACGGCATTATTATCCGGATCTTCTGATGGTAAGAGACAACCGTGGCCTATAGACACCATAGATGTTGTAGGTGCGTCGCTGTCCTGTAGTTAGGTCAATTTGTGTAATTTGTATAGAGATATTTATGTATTTATTATTATTATTAGATTTATTTCAAATAGTTTAAACGTTTTAGCAATTGTAAAAGGAAACTAATTAGGTGCAATGATTTAAAATAAAAAAATTAACTTCTTTTGCTCGAACTGTAAGGTTTTTGACGGCTGTTTCTACAAAAGTTCTCGATGGGCTTGAATTTTTCGGCTATTTTGGAAAAATATCGAACCATCTCAACAGATTTACACAAAACCTTAAATAGTCATACCTACATTTTTTTTAATTACTATTGAATGGTGAAGACCGTATGAAATTATTGAGCTTTGTCGCAAATCTGTTACAACTGACAAATGTTATATAAATTGTATATATTTATATATTATAATGGTTATATTATTATAATAACAGTTAGAAAATTATTTGAATGTGGGAGGTGTCATTGTATGAAAATTGGTTAAATTTATATACTTAACATAAAATAGAAAATACATTTTGTTTGAAGGCCTCGGCGGCCTAGTGGTACTCGCTTTGGCCTGACGATAGTCCAGGTTCAACCCTGAAATGTACTAATGACTTTTTCTAACTCGAGTACATTTTTGAGTGATGTTATGGTGAAGGAAAACATGGTGAGGAAACCCAGGATTTGTGCCCGATATGAGGACATGCTACCTATCACAATATCATGGGTACTTTGGCTAATCGTAGGTGTTCTAGTATATTTACTGGAGTTACGAGTCGTGGATATACTAGCACACCTCTTCCTACCGCTTCTGGGATAATAGGCGTGCAGGTACTTTGTTATGTAGAATATGCCTATTTAATATAATAATTATAAGTAATCAGCTGACATTAATAAATATCCAAAAATATGTGATATAACATAACATTATGCTAATAAAATATGAATGAAATAATAGCTTAAGAGCCGTTTGTGGAAATATTATTTGCATCTCATCATACCTACTCATCAAAACTATGGAAAAATTATAAAATTACATAACAATATATATGTAATTATACCTCAGAAGCCAAGCCAAATTTTAATTCAAAATTATCTCTGATTTTTACTATGTTACAAAAAGTAGGCAAAATATAACGAACTAAGTATTAATCTTTTTGTATCAAAAGATACGGTAAAAAATTGATGGAACATTTTGAAAAACACAACAATTTTAGTATTCATCCATTAGTTTCAAATATTTGTAATATTGCAGATAGTTAATGTAGCTATCACGAATTTTCAGCTCATTTTGAACGTTACCATAGGTACGTCCGCGTCGCCACAATATTTAACTTCTCATAACACTGGCAATCTCACTCTCACAATGCTGGTTTGTTTTAACGTGGTCCAATTTATTACAGGTCATTCTTAGGAGTGTATTCTCCAGATATTACTTGTTGTAGATATGGATTTTGGTAATAAATATTTATTTCCTTATAGCTTAGACTAAACAATTTCATAAATTTTAACACTACTAAATGGGCCACAACTCGGATTATATTTTCTATACATACAAATAAATAAAACTGAATGCACGCACGATTGGCACCATACCCACATACCTATTTTTTTTTATCTGTCCGTCTATTTGTTCCGGCTACTTTACATTTAAAATCGATTCACCTGGAAACGATTTTAAATGTCTTTCACTGATAAATATATGATGAAATAAGAAATAGCCTAAACTACTTTTATTTCAGAAAAATATAAAAAAATAAAGCTAGTTTAAAATAAGATGTTCCATCAAAATCGGTACACGGGAAGTAAGGTTCCAAACAATCGCGCTCCTTAAAACGATTGTTAATAAAAAAGCATAAAGCAATAAAATTTCAATGGGAAAAAAAGTAATTTCTAATTTGAAGGTAAATCAGTTGGACGTTTTTTGTTACCGCCTCTCGTACTGCGGCAGAGACAAATCTTAAAACGTTCCCACGGGGCGGGTGCTCGGACCATACCGGTTTTTGCCAGCTTGAATGTTTGTTGTCAAATTAATCTATATTCACTAAGTATGCGTAACCAGTCGGACAACTATTCATTCATAGCCCGTGGAATGCTAGACCGCTCGTGGATCGCCTCGACCGACCTTCGCTTCTCGCAAAAACTGTGTGAGCCGTCGTGACTCGCGCACAACTATGTGGAAGTACCAGATCCAATACTGGATACGGTTTGAGGTCCTCGCATACAGCACGTCATCCGTACTCCCGACGGAAAAGAAGATGATATAAGCTTGGACGTTAAGCTTATGCTATATCAATGTTTCTAAACGAATAGACCGATCGTGATACTAGTACCGATCAAACCGTATCCAGTATTACATACTATTAAATAATACTGGCTACCGTTTAAGGACCCCAAATACCAAGCAGGAAATAAAATAATACTATTTATACTCCCGACGGAAAAATAATGTGTTTATAAGCTTAACCTCTCTCGGCGCAATAGATCGATCACAGGCTTTTTTCGATCGAAAGTTTCATGATCGAGATGGCTCTTAGCTAAAGTTTATTAAATCTAAGCAGATGCTCAAAATTGTCAGCTCATTTTGGACTTCAGAACACGTTTGGTATTTTCAAACGTATGTGAGACCTAATCGTTGAATTGTATTAAGGGTCGTCGTCGTTATGTATTAGGGGTGGAAGATGTGACCCTGTAATTCCTTTTAGCCAAGGCAAATATCGGAGGCTTCTCATGCTGGTGTCACGAATCCTGATAATTTTCTTTATATATATGTAAACCCCATCTACAGATCCGTAAACCATCTAAATGGTAAGTGATGAAGCCTAATGTATAAAAGTTGCGTAGAAAGCTAGTTCAGGTCTGGTCTAATACATGAATACATAGCGTAGGTAGTAGAGAAGAGTGTGAATTTAAGCGTCTGTCATTGATAGAATTTCTATTCTAATATTTCTAATTTCCTTCTGGGATCATCTAAAGTAAAAGTGAAGGTTTCATAGTTATTGATGTAAAACCACAGAGATATTATGCACAGAATAGTTGATATATACAGCTGCCTAAGCGGAAACGACGACGTAAGATCTTTAACTTCATGGCAGTACCCTTACTGCTTCTCCCTTTACTACCCTCTCTCTCTACCCGCAATTTTCGCAATCTTATTTAGCCGAAGGACGGCTATCCTTGTTTCTTTGCCCTATCTATAATATTGCTTGGTGTTAAACCATGATCTGATGAAATGCTAAATCTGGAGATTGCACTTCTTACAAAGATCTGTCACCAATATTTATCTCATTCTCATAAGGCCCACTATCTCACTTTCATAAGGATAGCTTGTTTCGACTGTGTCAACTCCACAAACCTGACAAACAGAAAGGTTGGCCAATCTAGAGTGAGTTAGCAATATTACGAATTTGGGACGGGCCATTGTTGGGAACAGAATCTGCAGATAGTAACCTTCAGCTTCATAGCGTGAAACTTGCTGCCTGCGAGTGTGTTCGGATCAATACATCTTGGCTATCTTTAAGGCCAGAGAGAAAAGGTTGTATCTAGGTTCCATGTTCCATCTTAGGTGCATCGTCACTTAACATCAGGGGGGGACAACGGTCAAACGCCTGCTGATTATAAAATAAAATTAAAAAAAGTTAAACACTATCATAAATAAAACTTAAACTTTCATTGCTTTACACTTTAATCAATTAAAATAAAATTGCTATAGTTTATCGACTTGATTAATAATACATTGCGAAAGATGATGAAATAATTAAGCAATGAGGTAGAAACTGGAATCCTATTGCAAATTTAAGTTTTTGACAGAGGTGTCAGTACGACACGACAACTGGTGATAGAGTGATCGCGGGATCTACCGCCTTACCTATTCCTGCCGCCATAATGACATTGTCGTCTTCCGGTCCAGAAGGTAGACCTGCACATACGGTCTAACAGCCCGACAGTAACGCACTTACAATATATTCTATGGTGTCTATAGACCACGGTTGTCTCTTACTATCAGAAACCCGTGTGCTTGTTCGCTGTCTTATCCCAAAAAAAATGAAAAAAATTAGTACAAGGAAGATTGTTTTACAATTACTTAATAAAATAATTACTTCCTGTTGCACTTGCAGCCAGTTTTCTAAACTTTGATTATTTTTACATACATACATATCTTCACGCCAGGTCCCTTGCGGGCTAAGCAGAGAGCATCGAGTGCCATGTGTCACAATCCCTGCACTTTATTACTCTCTGCATCCACACACGTCGCTTTCGGAGACTTTTGACACCACCCTCGAATAATACTCTACTACGGTTGCGATGATCTTTCATTCTTTCCACATGACCGAAGTCTCTTTCTAAATAATCTTTTTAGATGTTTAACATAAGTCGAGTTTCGTACAAGCAAAACGTCTTTTGATTATTAATAATAATTAAGAAAGGACAATGTCCGTCGGGTCAGCTTATATTAATAAATGGGAATAATAATATTGATAAAAAGTACCCGGATGACCGAGTTTTGCTCGGTGTTTTGTTAGTACATCACCTTTTTTTGGAATTGTATTTGACATAATTTACAATGTTTATCTTGTTTCTGTTGGGCTTCCAGGAAAAGTTTTCTCGCAAACAGAAGGAACTCAAAAAAAAAAGAAAAATAAGAACCAAACGAACTGGGTTTTGAATTGATTTCTGCGCTGTTCTAATTTTAAAAATATTGGCGAAATTTGGCTTTGTGTGTAATGATATAGGTTTTTATTTCATGAAACCTGAAAATAAAACCTAACTAGATTGATTTATCGCCCCCGAAACCCCCTATATACAACATTTCAAGAAAATCGTTTGAGCCGTTTTCGAAATCGCTGATATATACAAGAATTGCTCGTTTAAAGGTATTAGATAGATAGATAGGTACCTATGCCCGTAATGGTAGTTAATATAGCAATGAATATTAAACAAATGTCATCCACACACGGTGTAATGATTACGCGCAAACGTCACAGTGCCCTGTTCGGTCCTGTCTGACGTGTGTGTATCGACCTTTAATGTTCGTCTCCCGTGCGACGATTCCCTTATTATAATCGAATTTTCTCCCACATCAAAAGTTTTTTTACGGTTCCCGTCTGATCTAGATGCTAGATCGAGATGAATGAACGGTTATGCATTACCTAATTAGTGTTAATATAGATGTTTACTGATTGTGTTGATTATATTTCGGTCAGATTGTTAGTTAAAGAGTTTTAGAAAAAAGTACCTTCACGCCTCTTATCCCTAAAAGGGAAGGCAGAGGTGTGCTAGTCCAGTAGATATACTAGAAAACACCCACGATTAGCGAAGGTACTAGGGCACATGAAAAACATTTAAGAAAAGTTGCCTGACCTGCAAATTGAACCCGGGACCCTACGCGGCTAACGGTCCTAACAGGCGACAGCTGTATTGTTAGAGTTAGAGTTATACGCAATTAAATAATACTGTCACGCCCATATCCCTGAAGGAGTAGGTAGAGGTACCTTGGTCACATGACGACAGCAAGTCCGTCGCCATTTCGGTGCAAAACTAAACCGAGGCAACGTTATGTTTTTCAGATAAATCCGGGAATCCTATCCGCGAATCGAACCAGACCCCGTGATGTGACAGGTGGAAGACGGATCTGCCACTGGTCGAATATCGTCCAATAGTAGGTATAATCTTAGATCTAACAATCACACGGAATGACGACAATATAATATAGTCAGCTTCAACATTATTAAATAATCAGCTTTTTTTACTAAATTAGTTTATGATAATGTTGAAATTTATTTCGTTTACTCCAATGAAAGTTAATTTAATATTTAAATATACATATTTACATTTAATATTTTTAATTAGCAGTCCGACCCGTCTTCGCACGGTAAGTTCGTAGTTGACATAATGACAGCAGCGCCACCTACCGAATCCAATTGTATTTTTAAATTACACAGGAAACCATCGAAAATCCACGTAAAATTTCAACCCAATCGGTTTAGCCATTTAGAAGTTATGTGAAATAGATAAATAAGTAGGTACGGAAAGGTAATTCTTACTACCCGTTCTTCCATTACCGGTTTTCCCGTAGGAATGAAGTATATTTTATATAAAAGCTGCCTATGTTCATTAGGGGTAATGTCGGCTTCTAATGGTAAAATAATTTTTCAAATCAGTCCAGTAGTTTCGGAGACTATTCAATACAAGCAAACAAACAATCAAATCTTTCCTCTTTATAATATTAGTATAGATTATTTAGTGACAATTCCTTGCATCTTAAATCTGTAATATCACTTAATATATTCATTCAAATTTCATAATGTAAAAAGCCATATTGTTCCATAATTAATGTACAATGTATTTAAGATACTTAGTTAAAAAATAATGTTGTATTGCTTAAAATCGCATCGTAAATAAGCCATAATTTCCAGGATAAAGTAAAGGGTAAAAAGTGGTTATTGTGGGCTATCCCTAACAGATAGACATATACCGTTGCTAATTTTTTTTAGATCTTTTTAATGTATACATTACTGTAGTACGCTATTTTGACTTATCTCCTAGGGTTAAGCCAGCGTCTGTAATGTAAGCGCAAAAATATGCACTTATTTACTTCATTAGAAATCTCAAAAATTATCAATGTTTCGCTATTATATTATACATGTGTTATACATAAAAACCTTCCTCTTGAATCACTCTATCTATTAAAGTATAGAACATCAAAATCCATTACGTAGTTTTAAAGATTTAAGCAAACATAGGGACAGACAGACAGGTGGAAACCACTTTTTTATACTATGCAGTGATTTATAACAGACCATGATCCTGGGAAGCTAAAAACAATAAATATAGACTCAAAAACTGACTAAAATTAGCTTGTCTGCAAAAATGAGTTGGAGATGACATAATTGTCACGGTAACGACAAAACTCTCAGTATTGAGTACTGTGTGACAAGAGTCAATGACCTCATTACATGTCACAGAATTTTAATTATATCTGCTTGCTTATCTACGATTTTGTTACCAATGCCGAGCGATACCAAAGTATATTGCAGATATTACCACTATATAAACCGGGCAAGTGTGAGTCGGACTCGCGCTCGAACGTACGTCAAAAGGGCAAAAAAATCACGTTTGTTGTATGGGAGCCCTTTTAATATTTATTTTACCATACTTAATGTTTGTTGCTATAGCGGCAACAGAAATACATAATCTGTGAACAACTTTCATGAAACCCTCATTGTATCTCAAGAACCGTAATAGTTTCTTGAGATACAATGAGGGTTTCATTTTTACCGTATAGGTACGGAACCCTAAAAAAGCAGTGTCATCATTTTATTAAAATTTTAATCTGAGCTTAGATTACTTATCTATACTGTATAAAGTTTATAAAATGTATTGGTAGTTTCAAGTTAAAGTAATCTGGAGATTATACTCCTAACAGAAACCATATCATATCTATCTCATTCTTATCTCCTCTTTTTAGGGTTCCGTACCCAAGAAATACTAATCAGTATTCCTTGGGTTACAATTTGTGCGTTTTGCAAGAGTAGAATGAATAGGCTGATTCTGACTTAGATTGTCTTCATCTTTGACTGTAACATTATTTATTAGGTGAGTTGTGTCTATACTGAAATATCTCCGATAAAAAAATCTGGCTGTCTCACTCTCATCAAGGAGGCTTGTTTTGATTTCGATAACTTTTTTATGAGATAAGAAAGCGAACAAACACACAGGCATCCTAATGGTAAGAGACCTTATCTATCTACCGGATACCATACCCTCCGGACTGGAACACGACAATGTCATTATAGCGGCAGGAATAAGTAAGGCGGTGGATTAACCCGGACGAGTAGCTGCACAGCTCTCTACCACCAGTGGTCATGTTGGTAGTGACCCAGTTAACCCATGCTCTCCTCTTACGAGCTGCCTGGAAAACACAAAGAAAAGAGAGGTCAGCAGTGTAGAGTGAGTAAGCAATACTATACTTACCACTAATAATCTTGTGTGTAAATAAAAATGGATGGTTGGTTGTTAGGTGTGTTGCTAAGCGCAAAACAAGAACGGCTGAACTGATAATATGGTTGATTTCTTTTTGCCGCGTTTGATTAAGTCTGAGGAAGGTTGTTATGACAAAAAATACTGGGAAAATTTTAAGGAACATGGGAAAAAATGCTTTAATTTTTCCTATATACAATTATTAGCTGTTAATATCAGCCGGTGCAAAGTTCGTCGGGTCAGCTGGTATATAATTAATATCGGGGGCATATCTTTGTTTTTTGTGTAATCTCCAGTTAGTAGGTTAAAATTTAAGTTACTCCTTTAATATTTTTTTAAGCCCATATCATGCTGTATAACACAAAAGAGCCAATTCTCACAAAGAAAATGTTTTGTGGGGCACAGATAATAAAACCTACAAAAATGTAGGCACGTTATAAAGATGTTACAAAAATTAATGGATCTTATACTCGAAAAATAATTTCTATCTTAATAATATTTAATTCTCAACATACCGTTTTGTAATTAAAAAAAACAGGATCGACTTTTATAAAAATACAGTACAGCTTATCCAAAACCAGAAGACAACCAAACTCTAAGTAGGTACTTACGTAGTTATTTCAATAATAAACAAAAACAAAAGAAAATTCAAAAATTTAAATAAAGAACGTTGCTTTGAATTTCGAAAATTATTTTTTAATTTGTTTTTAATGAATTCAAGAAATAAACAAGCATTCAATAGAATATTCAATAAAAAGTTTTAAGCAAATATAAATAAGTAAGTACTAAATTGTTATTTCCAACTATCTGTGCCCGCGACTACATCCGTGTTTAAATTTAATTATTTTATATCTAATGCAAAAATAAAAGTAGCCTAAGTTATTCCTCACTATTCGGTGAAATTCCCATCAAAGTCAACCAAACAGAATCAAAAATTGTAAAAAAAATTAGAGGTAGGTTTATTGACTGTGCATTTAGTAAAAAGCGGTAATTATAAAACTACAAACGGACACTCTTAACTTTATTTATTTGTATAGAGCATAGATGTATTACACCAACCTAAATATAGGTATGTTTATAAATAAGTACAAAATATTTATCTACACAAATAAATAAAATTGGTGTGTCTGTATGTAATATTAAAACAACCGCTTTATGCAGATATATATTTACAAGGTACATATACCAAAATAGCATTTTTTAGATTTTTTGTCTGTCTGTCTTTGTACCTCCTAATATCCGATACGGCTGGACCGATTTTGACGGGACTTTCACTGGCAGACAGTTAATGTAATGAGGAACGGCTTAGTCTACCTTTATTTTAGAATTTCATATTAGATATGCATAAAAACGCGAACGAAGTCACGAGCGCAGCTAGTCTCCTATAAAGAAGGACTGATTGTCTGGAAAAGGGTATGAAGTCCGAAACCCATCGGTACCTCCGTAATGACGTCACTCCGGACGCGGCCCGCAGCGCCCGCGCCGCCCAAGGACAGTAAACATTTACCAGGTCAACGCTCGCGCCGTCTCTAGTCGCTTTTTTCAATTCGGCCCTGAACAAACTGCTAAAAACCACGTCTTGAATGGGGCCCAGCTATTTTACAATACTCAACTTCAACTAAGTTTTCCTTAAGTTTTTCATTATAAATCTAATGTTTCAATAGATTTTGATACGACACAAAAAGATAACCAAGCTTTAACTAAAAACAGTTACGTGTTCGTCAAGTGGTTTTTTTATTAAAAGCTTTTATTTAACTTGCAATATATGTATGTAAGTATGTATGTTCGATTGGAATCTTAGAACTCAATTTTGAAGTAGATAAATTCAACCGTGAAACTGTAATTTTGTATACACGTTTAGCTTGGATGACAATGCACGATAACATACGGCACGTCAATCTAAATCCAATATGTCGGACCAACCAAGATGGCGGAATATCACAGTTATTTTTAAAGCACTTCTACAATAAAGGTATCAAATGAAAGGGCTAGTTTAGAGCAACTCGAAAAATAAAATATTTTTCTTGAAAGTTTTTTTTTTTACTTTTAATTTATTTACAATCGTCTATACCCGTTTTGATATCAGATTATAATAATGGCAGATTATCTATCCCGTGTTGGTCCGGGTTTCCTTTGTAGAATTGTCCAACTGCCTTCCACCCAGGCCGCTCGTAAGAGGCGAGCACAGAGATTATTGTCACCGTGATATTGACTAAATTGTAGAGTCTTGCAACGACTCGCCCGGATTGGTACCACCGCCTAACCCATTCATTGTCGTGTTCACCATTTCCACCTTTGGTGTCTATAGGCGACGTGTATTTCTTACCATCAGGAAATCCGTCTGCTTGTTTGCCTTCC
>DVZL01003118.1:0-14375 GCA_018236625.1 Lasaia peninsularis
TGTTCAATGCGAAATAGAAATGAAAATATCTGGCTTGCTTTCTTTAAGAGAGAGAGAGAGAGAGAGAGAGAGAGAGACATACAGAGAAACATGAGCACGGCCGCACAGCTTAATCCGGCGACGACATAAACACAGTTGTTACTATAGCAAAAACCACTGTGTTTATGTCGTCTCCGGAAAAAGTGTCGTGACAACTTTTCGTAAGAATTTTTCCGTCTAGCCCCCTTTCACAACGCGCAATAAGGAAATTCGTCTCAATAACTATTTTATAAGAAATTTGAAAAAATGTGACCTCGTAATACTCTGCTGACTAAAGTATTTTTCAAAGTGCGTTTGGTTTTATTAATACTTCATTTAAGATAAAAAGCCGCTCAGTATAAAAAAATATTTGTCATATACTGAAAAAAAAGCAGGACATCACGTTGGCACTCAAACAATTATTATTAGGTCGCTCAAATGTTATGCAGCTGGACATTTTGTATTTTAAGTAACTCAAATTAATGTTTGTAAGTCGCTGTTCTGTGGATTTCTCGTCACTCACTTAGTAATACTGTAAGCTAAATTAATTTATATTTTTGACACTTAAGCCTTTAATTTACAGTCTCTCGTTTAAATACTACGCAAAACATGTGCATTAATGTGTAGATAAATGTCACACATCTATATATAAAACAATAATATAAAAAACGCAGTTTTAATCGAATCTTTAGCCACTCTAAACCACTAACTGTGCCATCAAAAAGTCATCAAATAAAAATAAAGAAAATTATCAAATGACAATCACAGTTTAGTGTCTTATTCATTAAATGCGAGATTACAATATAAACATCGAAATGATATTTGGTTCGCCAAAATTTCAACACAAATTATTGTGTGATACCAAAATTTACAATTCTCACATTGCATCATATCTAATTTTTTGTTATCTACTACTTCATTATTTATTAACTTGTTTTTCCCCTTTTTATTACCATTTCCCCCATTTAGTATTTTTTTGTTTTTTTTTTAATTATTTCATTCTTTCCTTTTTGCATCCTTGCTTCTTCCTTTTTTTTGTGCATAAATCTGCCATCTATCCGATGTTATAACGCTAGGTACTTTAACATTACTTTTTTTGCCGCACTAGAGGTTTCTGGCCAAAATAAAGCGTCTTTAGGTGGTGTCGGTATAACTAAATCTCCATAATATTCTTATTGACAACATTTGAGACGTTCGATCTGGTGGTGTCGTTTGAATTGGTTCATTTCCAGCAAGGGATGTTTTTGTCGTTATCCAAATTGGTTTTGTCTGTGTGTGTCATTAAATCAACAGCATAGTTTGTATAAGCAGGCATTGGTAATTCTAATGGTTTGACAGAAGTAGATGTCGTTTCGCGTTTGTGTAATGTAATGTTAGAACCTACAGTGCGGACCACTTGACCAGAAAATTGGACTCTTCTCTCCTTTTCTACTTCAGGAGTTCGCTTTTTTGTTCGACTACTGATGCTATATCTATCAGACAGGATCAGATGGTATATGTTTCGACAGTGTTGCAAAATCTGTTGTTACAAGCTGAATCAGCCGTAGTACCAAGCTAAGTTGGCTTGTGAGCTGACGGCTTTTGAAACAGAGTCCAAACGTCTAGCTGTTAGTACCTATATTGGTAGAACTCCGCACATACGATCCATTCTGTGTTCGCGTTAAGTTGCAAAAGTAACTGTATTGTTAGCATAATGTGACTGTCTAGTCGTAATCACGAGCTGAGTCAGCTGACAAGCTGTCTCAACTTATTACTACAGCTGATTAAGATTATGGCTATGCTGATCGGATTCTAACATTTGAGTATGATATTAAAGTGGTGACAGTGAACGGAAATATGATCATTGAGAATAATAGGTGGTATGAAATTTTATGATAGAGAAATACATGAAAGGATACAAGTCTTTTCGACTGGATATGGTGACTAGGGCGTTCACAGTCTAAGGATAGTAGCTAAAATGCATTTCTAAAGAGTAGTGAATATACATTTGGAGCAATGAGCAGCTTCGTAGGTTGTCAAAACATATTTGAAGGACACAGATCGCAGCTTGAGCTGCTGTTCTGATGTGATTTCTATATTTTTGTATGATACATTCACTATGTTGGTCTGAAAAAATGCATTATATTGGAGTTAATTTGCAGCTAAATACGCCAAAGAAAGTTTAACGCTATAGTAACAAATTAAGTGATTTGCAATGTATATGAGACGGATAACTTCTAGCGGGGAGATCGTTTGATCCTTCAGAGTGGTCAACGCAAACGCATCACTCGTAGTGGTGCCATGTTAACTCCACAGGCGGTGGTCAAAAATCCCAAAAAAAAATTCAAATTTTTCTTTCCACCAGTTAGAGTGTTTTAGGGCTTGTTTCACAATATGCATGTAAGTTCTGACTAGCTTAACTGACAAATTTTTGACAAATTTTCGTATGAGAAGTTTGTCAAAATATTTATCAGCTATGCTACCTGAAATTTATTGGCACATCTTGAAACAGTCACACAGAACTTGACACAAGTCTAAGAATTTACCAAACAAACTAAATAAAATTAAAAGAAACGAAAAAATATTAATAGAAATTACCTTAGTTCAAGGCACAAAAAACTATGACTCATAGGCACTGGTGCCTATCCGGTAAAATGTAAACAATAAATTTGAAGGAAAATGAATCTTATTGTGATGTAATAAGATACAATAACGGGTTCTGGAGCAACGGTTGTAATCAGTTGCTTACTTGTACCAATATCCGTTAGAAATAAGTATATTTTGCCGGGTCTATTAGGGATTTGTGAGTACCAATATATGTGACGTGGAAAAATATTTACTTTTCAATTAGATTCACTGAAAATTATAAGTTATATCGTTAGATAGCTTAATCTTATATATTATTAAACAAGCACTCTTGCCTTAAAGTGATTCCTAGCAGCACAACACACTTTTCAATGTAACAAGGTGGTGTTCTAGTTCAGTAACTAAACCTCATAAAAAATATAAAAATTCGAGAAGCGCACTTTTGTTGTCGTCTTGTTTTGATACCATTAAATTTTTAGACATATATTGCCATTAAAATTGTACAAAATATTACTGAGAATTTGTTGTCTTAAAAAATTTTTGTTTATTATAACTAAATATAAAAAATCTTATGCCGGTAATGTACCAGTACCCGGTGTACTGGTACATTACCGGCATTGGGTGCGTTTACCTTATTATAAAAGACAATAGCAAAACTGTGACGAGGGACTAATTTAAACGAATAGTATTCCATATTTTATGAACTTTTTCCTACGTTGAATTCCTTAGAAGTATATACAAAGTCAGGCAATAGTGTAGTGAAGCCGTTAGTAAAATATATAACTACGGTCGATGATTCGTCCGATTCATTGAAGAACGTGGGATAAAAGTAAAAAAATAGAATCAATTACATCAGCAATGGCTCCCCACTGAACAGCCAGCGCTGGCAGACCAAGCTTATGCCTCCACTCGCAGATCCTCTCCATCACGGAGTTGGAGAGACCGTAGTTGGACTGACCGGCGTTACCGCGACCGCACGATACCGAAGAGAATATCACAAAGTCACTGTGAATGGACAAAAATGAACAGTTTAAAAATGTTGATATAACCAACTCGTTATCCAAGAAGCATAAGAAGTAAATAAGGGTTGATGGTAACAAATTGTGGGGTGTAACTAGTTCACACACAACTGGCAATGTACAGTGAGATCACTATAAATTTGCACTTGTTGATTTGTTTTTATATATACTAAGCCATCGAAGTTCAAAGTAGCTTTCTCATTAGGCGTCTTCATTATTTCTAGCTCTTGAAGTAAATTAAGTTGTTAAAGACATAATTAACCATGTTAAATATTATAGTTTGTATAGGTCCCATAATGGTGGTCATTTGGGTACATTCATATAGCGCCAAATTATAAATTGAATACGTAGAATTTTGCTCACATTTAAATATTTTTAAAATTAAAAATGACCAAGTCAAACTCGCGCACGAAGGATTCCGTGCCATTATCTATAAAAATGACAATAAAGGACGTTTTTTTTATGGGAGCACCCTTTATATTTTTATTAACGTTTTTTTGTCGCTACAAGGGTATCAGAAATATGTGAAAATTTCCTTTGTGGTTCATGAGATACAGCCTGATAACAGACGGACAGAAGAGTCTTAGTAATAGGGGTACGAAACCCTAATGATAAAAAAACTCACCGTAATTTTGGACACAGTGTCCTTGACAGTTTATCCAAGTTCATGGTGGCCTTTGCTTTGGGCTCGTATGATGTTTTGAATGTCTCGGCGGTTTGGTTCTGGAATATGGAATCCTTGAGGACTACAGCCAGGTTAAAGATCGCCTCCACCGTTCCCATTGAATTGGCCATTTTTAGCATTGCTTCGCATCCTTCTTCAGTAGTGACGTCATGGGTTGAAATTTGGACATCTGCTTCGTAGCCAGCCCATGCTCTGGTAGAAATAAAAATATTCTTTCATTTTTTACATTTTTAAAAACTTATAATTGTAATTGTTATTTATACTATATTGATTTTGCCATTTTTGACCATTTCGTTGGTCGAGAGGTTAGCGTACATGCCTAACGCTGGTGGCGATCAACCGCGAGATTCGGGTTCGATTCTCCACGAAGGCAGCCATTAGTGTGCTGAAAACAGATTTCTGTATTTTCGGGTTTATTAAATTTATTCTCGTATATTTATTAGCATCGTATATTTCTAATTATTAGCATCGTTTACCCATAACACGAGCATTTGATTTGCTAATAGATCATTTACTGTAATTTGTTCAAAGATATTTATTTATTTATTTCTGCCGCCATAAGGCATCCATCCACCATTGTCATATTATCCTTTCTCTAGCATAGACAATTTCGGGTAAGACTTGATGATGGTAGAAATAAGTAAGGCGATGGTGTTCATATTTGTTATCATTATGATTGGATTTGTTAACCTGAAAATGCATAATGTCTACGTGTGTGTTTGTTTTACAATTAAAAAAGTGTGCCTCACTGTGCCCCTTACTAAAATATTACCTTAATCTTGACGCTTGGTAGCCATTGGTGACTCCTCGGCGTGACGTCAGCACGAGTTTCCTCGCCCCCCTCATGATCATCCAATCGGCGAGCTCCAGCCCGAAGCCGCCGAGGCCTCCCACTATTATAAAGACGCGGTCTTCTCGGCACATGTACCTGAAATGAAAATTAAGTAAGTAGTCGTGATTTTGTCTGCCTGTGAAAGTCCCTTAGAAATCGGTACAGCCATTTCAAATATTAGTAGGAACAAACAGATAAACAGACAGACGGACAGAGGGATGGATGGATGCTGAGGAAAAAGCGCAAATTTTAATACTACATACATACACTCCAATTTTATTTATTTGTATAGATGTATATGGAAATGTAAGAGGCAATCTATGGGGTATAGCTGTTACAGGTACATAACCACCATGTGACCAGGTGATAGCCTCGATATAGTTAATAATATTAACCCACTTAATCCACGATGAACTCTTACAAGTTGGTAGGTAGAGGGGCGGATGATCTTATTTTAAAAGGTAAGCCCAGACTAACTCGGAAAAAAGTATCTACAATTTTGATGTAATAAGTGAGTGGATTTGGTAAATCCTCGTTTTCTAATCAAGAAGCGAGTCATTTCGCACACGGACGGTAGTTTTTTTACAGGAATCTCATCACACATAATTAGTAGTAGTGGTCAAATTTCGAATAGTTTACGGATTATGGATATTTGATTATAAAACTTGACATATGGTAATTTCTAACAAATTATACATATATCGAATAATCTAAACCAACTGCAGCCAACGACTGCAGATTTTTATATTTATACGCGATTCTTTTTTTGTAATATTTGCCATATTTCGGGGTTGTCCCAAAGGCAAAAGTGATTAACTGATGTATCAACGCACAAAACCCAAACTCTTAGGGTTAGAACGTATTCCTTTTGTGACGTAAGTATCTACTAATATATCAAAATTAAGCACCAAAGTGGATGAAAAGGCGATTATTAGAGGTTGTAGCTAAGAGCAACATCTACCACTTAACAAAGAGTTTCTAATATTATTGTAACATATTTTTATTTTCTCGTACACGATGCCTTCCGTTTACCTATTACAGAATCATGTAATCTCGATCTCGATCTCGAAATCTCGATATTTAGGATAAGCTCACCTTATCTGCATTTTCTTTTGTTGCTATTTTTTTTGGATACCCATATAATATTTCTATACAATAAATGATTAAATAAATAAAGACTCGCGCAATATTACTGAGTTTTTTTGCGGAAGTTTGCGAAATAATAATTATATTTTTTTAGTATTAGCGAACCACATTACTTACCTTGGAACAGCTGGTATAGGCATGTCTGTTGGTACGACGGGTCCTCTTACTCGTTCTTCATCACGGATCTTAACGATAACCTAAAATAAGGAAATAAAAAGTAGCATTTTGTACCTTTTAAGTATCTCTTACAAATAAACAGTCGACACTCCTGATGGTAAGACAATCATAGATGCAGTGATCGGGTTGAACTTACTCACGAACTTCCCTTTAAATCTTCTAATTAATAGCGATAAATATTCTAATTTCAAAATTTACCAATAAATTACGTGGAAACTTAGAATTTTTATCTTAAACCGAAAAAGGTTTTTAAATTGAAATAGGTTTTTGTCGAACCTAAATGTTGTATGTAGAACGAGTCTAAATGAACTGGAATGAACTGGAACACCGTTACAGAACGTTGCAGTTCACTTTATAGATATCGCTGTAGTGACACTATTTTATGGCCGAGATCATAAGTGTGTAATCATAACAATTGATATGATATTTTATTCAATTTAAGTTTCACATCCAAACGCAGAGTAAAAAAATAATGCCTTATATATATAGTGATCACGATAAAACGACCTGTATTACAAAAATTTAATGTTCTAAGTAAAAACTAACTTACCTTCCCCATATGTTTTCCGGCCGCCATATAACGGAAAGCTGCTTCAACTTCATGCTTTTCGAACAAGCAGTATGTGAGAGGACGAACAGCCCCACTTTCAATACCAGACAAGAGGAGATCTTGAAGATTCTGTATTTCAAGTACAAGGAAATTTAAAATACATTCTTAGTGAAAACAAAAAGTTTCATGTTCAATTCCTGTCATCGATAATTTACAACATTGGTTTATTGTGCTAAAGATATTTATGATGAGATTATAGAAGAATCTCATCATTTTAATAGTCTAAGACTATAATTCGAATTTCAACCAACAGTATGTTTTAATGTACAAAAGAGTTGCCTCTGCTTAAATATTGCTTTAAAGTGAAATACCATATCGTAGTAGAATAATTATAAATTGTGTAAAGTGATGTGTGATGACACCAGTGGCTTATATAAGAGAGATAAATCAGAACGATATAAAGACATACCCTTCTGAACTCGTAGCTCTGTTCGAAAATGTAATCCAACATGATGCCGTGGAAGGAGATCTCCTTGAGGAAGCAGTACATCCCGATTGGTGTATTGTTGCTGATGTCGAACTTGCCGATCTCGAGGAAACGACCTCTGTATCCAAGACAACGGACTGAAGCCTAAAATGAATTAATTTTGAATTTAGTTCCAACTTCACGTAATTAACAATAATCACGTAAATATAAAAAAAAATAACTTCACACCCACATCTCTGAAAGGGTAAAAATAAGAGGTATATCTATGCACTCACAATTAGCTAAAGATATTAAATCCCATGATGTAACAGGTGGCAAGTCTGTCGCTATATCGGGCACAAATGCCGGGTTTTATATGGTAAACTCTCCACGATGGTATCCTTCCCAGTAAAACCACTTAGAAGATGTGCTTACGTTAGTAAAACTCATTGGTACATCACGGCGTTGGAGCCTGGACTGCCAAAATGAAAGGCCGAACACCTGCCTGCGGCTCAAATTGTTTTGGAGCTGGGAGATTTTATTAAATTTGCAATAAGCTCTTTGCTCCTGCTCCTTGATTTTTCAATACAATTTTAATTGACTTTGAATTGTAAGTATTTGACTTACTTGTAGTTTCTCATCTGCCAAAGAATTCAACACCAAGTCCACTCCCTTTCCGTTGGTTTGTTTACGGATCATATCTTCGAAGGATGTATCACGAGAGTTGCCAATGTTGCAATCTGTTAAAGAAAATTTATTTATGTTTAATTAAATTTTTCCCCGTGACGGTCCGGCTTCCTTGTGTACAGATGACCATTTGACTCCCTACCAGGGAGCTTGTAAGATCACTTCTTATATTAACTGCATATGTTAACTGTGTTATTTATGTGCCCATATAGTAAAAACTTTATAGCTGTATCGGAAAGTTACATCGGTTCTTACTAAGATAAGTTCGATCCTGATTTATTGCAGATGTTTGGTAATGGTAATACCTTTGAGTTGAGGGAACAGTTTCTTGACGAAGGCTCTCTTCTCGGGCGTCCCGACGGTGGTGAAGATCTCGCAGCCGTAGTGCAGCGCGACGTTGATGGCGGCCTGGCCGACGCCGCCCGAGCCCGCGTGGATCAAGATGGACTCACCGCGCTGCATCTTGCCCACCATGATCTGGAGGATGCATTACTATTTTGTAACAACACCCTTACTTATTTTATTTCTTCTTTCTTTAAATAATCCGTTAGCTTAGGTTAGCTTGATGTTCCATCGTATTAAATTATGTAAAAACCTCAAAAGAGCTGTGCCGGTACGTTGTAGTTTTGGACACAAAAATTATTGATTTTGATCTTGAAATGTGATTTATTGATTTTGATCTAAAAAAAACTAAATTTTGAGAAATAAAAACATTTATTAATGATATAGGCAACGACTGTTTCTTACCATCAGTATACCATCAACAAAAAAATCTATACTATGTAAATCCAAAAAGGGTAGAATAGCTTGAAACCTGCGAGCGCAGGGTACTCAAGGATACGACTAAGAAACAGTGACGCAACTTGTATATCTATGGTGTTTGTTGGCTACGGTTGTCTCTTACCATCAGAACACGCGTGTGCTTGTTTGCTGTCTTATGCATAAAAAAATATAAATGTGAATGATTAATTTTTGGGAAACAAATTCTTACCATAGCATAATAAACAGTTCCGTAAGCGACGGGGATGGTCGCCGCTTCCTCAAACGTCCATTCGTCAGGAATGCACCATGATAGGGCTTTGTCACTTTCCACCATATTTGCCATCCCGCTGTTCATCACCATAGTCATCACCCGTGATCCACTTTAATCAAAATAATTTTACGCATTTAGTTTCACCACAAGCATTCAAAGCCAGCTCGATAATAATTATAAGCTTTAGTTCATTACGGTTATTTGACGCGGGCGAAATGTTTACAGTAACTAATTTCATTATTATCTTTTTGTTGTTGATAAGTTACCCTGTGACATAGCCATTTCAATGAAGTTAGAATACAAAAATAGCAAGGCATCTCACAATAACTCGCTGGATTCGTACCTTTTTCTGCTGTCATGATTTCAGAGATAGACACTGTCATCTTCCAGTTTAAAGCAGGATCCAAGTGACTTAACTCTCTAGTCTCAAGTTGATAGCATGCTAGTATTTTTTTAAAAGATAAGACAGCGATTTTATCTGCGTCAGGCTGTTAGACCGTGTGTACAAATCTCTCGGCTCCCCTACTCTCCGGATAGGAACACGATAATGTCATTATGGCGGCAGGATAAGGTAAAGCAGTGCACTTCCGACAGTGGAGTTTACGAGCTGCCTGATGGAGAAGCAGATGGTCTATTCTGGTCTATTCAGGTTACTCAGACCGATATGGGGAAAAGTTATAAAGACTAAAAAGTAAAAGAATAGTAAAATATTATATAGACTAGGCTGTCCACCACAAGTATCAATTAGATTGTCGAGGTTTTTGGTCGTCTTACAAAAAAACTCAAGTTTTTTGGAAAAGCAAATGAGGAAATATGGAATTATACGACGTACAGATTTGCTGATGCATTAATCTGCCTACATTAAAAGCAATTTCGATAAAGGCTCCTATGCATTTTATGAATGGTAAATGGGAAAATATTGTTACTATGGACTCAAAGGCCCCCGCGATCCTCAGTAAAAAGGAGCTGACCCAAGACGATATGTGTAATGAGAGCACTTACTTGGGAGTTCTGCCGACAACTTCGAAGCCCTGCACACACTCCTGCGCCAGACGGCCGCGGGCGACGGCGTCGACGGTGACGCGGCCGGTGGCGGTCATGACGTCACGGAAGTTGAGCGCGGCGCAGTACACCTGCGACGGAAACTCATTTAATTTACTTTAATTTTGGATCACAAATTAACTTGATCCAAAATTAAAGTAAATATTTAAAATAAATACACCGCGTTATATAAGGGGCCGGGATTATAAAGTAATAAACTCCACCATTTATCAATGAATTTTTCTAACTTTAGTACATCTTACGAGTTCGACTCGCGCTCGAAGAGTTCTGTTCCATTCTCTATATAAAAACGACAAAACAAATCATGTTTTTTGTATGGGAGCACCCTCCGTGTAATTATTTTATTTGGTTTTTAGTATTCGTTGTTATAACGGCAACAGAAATATTTGTTATGTGAAAAATTCAACTGTAGCTTTTACGATTTATGATAAACAGCCTTGAGACAGACAGACGGCGAAGTTATAGTAATAAGATTTCGTTTTCACCCTTTGGGCGTAAAACACTAAAAAAGCCAAAGAGGAGATTTACCAGAATAGTTTTTCGAATGGCGGGGAAATTAACGATTTGTATTAAATAGTGTGAATAGTCTTCACATAGTGTAGTATAATACTATTACTATTTGCCTTTCTATCTCATAAGTCAGGGGTAATAATTTACAGTAATTTTCTAAAAAACAAAACTATACTTACATGTAGCAGGATACTGTCAGGTTTCTTGAACACATGTCCGGTTCCTCTTAATGGTCCTTCGAGCCACCTCATTGAAGAGAGGTCTCCGATGGTCACAGTGTTCACGTATGCGTGAGTAGCATTCACAGTTTCTAGATCACCCAACAGCAAGTGTCTGTATGTTCCCCATTTGCCCTGTTATAAAAAAATATCTTTAATATCAAAATTTATTTTCAGTTAGAGGCAGAAAATATTACCCATCGGACGTAGAAACCGACGACCCATTTATATTTCCATTCATAGCTCTTATAATCTTTGGTATCCTTAATAGTGACTTATTTGTTCTAATCATTTTTTGGTTGGTTTTTGAGTTTGACCATTTATAGTAGCTTTATGGCATCAAAAGTCTCAATGTCACTACTGTGCGCCACGCGACATAGACAATCTAGGAGATATTAAGTCTCTTTTTATCCAGTTAATGTATTGGTTCGAGTAATAAAATGAGAACGTACAAATACATTAATTCACGAAGACCAAAAAAGAGAAAAAATATTATATAATTTATTAAATATGGACTACTGGACCACTCAAACCCAACTACGTGTATGTATTTTATATCACTAGTTTAAAGTTAAAATATATTATTTCCAGATAAACAAATTTTGCTTACATCTTGATAGACATTTAAAGCTAGATCCTTATCCAGTTGCTCTTCATAGAATTCCAAGTCCGGATTAAAAGGAGGCGCTGATGGATCACTAATGAGGATTCCTTGGACAACTTCACCACCAGGTTCCTTCCTCAAACAGTTAACCAGACCCAATAAGCCATTAAACGGTTCATTTTCATTGTAAATAACTATCTTCTGTCCTGTTTTGAGTTCTTCTTTAACTTGATCTATCCAGGCATAAGTGTCATCACTAGAAACCAACTTGATGAACTTAGCTGGTTTGGCACCAACTCTCTTTCTAAACATTACAAAATATTCTAAGCCTGTATCTTGTATTGAAATTATATCAAACTTATCAGAATAAGCTTTAGGACTGATGAGCTCTTTTTCACGGCTAATAATGAAGCATTTGTCACGAAGACTGGCAACCGCTTGTTGTAAAATCTGTAATTTTAGTCAAAAATTATGGTAAATTAATATGACTTGTATTATCACTTCATTAAAAAGGAAGCGAATAGGTCACAAATGAATGGTTTTTTAAGAAATGAAATATATGTAATTAAGGTATTATATATTAATGTTATATATTTTTATATCAGTATTCAGTACTTTACTAAAATAAATAGCATAGTTTTGACGCTATTGTATTATGACGATTTGTCCGAATCGACAATACCAATTAGAAAAATTGGTGCTCACGCTTGTCATATCTGAATTTAAAGGGTATAGCCGTTAAATTTGCTTATAGAAAGGGCTAAATATCCTTGCGTTAGGTTGGTAAGAAACCATAAATAATCTTTTCTGTATAAATAACATGTAACTTTTACCAAGAAATATATTTTTAATAAGGAACTCATGTGTTCCTTTGTCAAATACAATTACAAATTCATTTAAGTGAGTAAGTATATCACATTGAGTGTTATTTTTCTCGATTAATTAAGTGTAAAAATATAATTTAGGTTATATTATTAATGTAGCTAAAATTTATTAAACTGGATAGTTAAGCTACTCACATTTCCTCCTTTGCTTAATAAATTAGCACCAACAAATAGAACTGTGTTCGTCTCTCCAGCAACATTTTTGTTATCAACTGCAATGTGAGATGGCATTTCAATTGGATTTTCTGAAATCACTAATAGCTCTGGTGTTACCAAAGGTAGATCACCAAGGACATCAGCGATTTGTTCCATTACGGGATCCGCGTTATTATTTTTATATTCTTCATTAACCAATTCTATCACTTTGACCTTATAAGTTTGCACATTTTCAAGGATCAGTTGAATGTTCGACCGTAGAATGTCTTCAGACTGTAAAACAAATTTAGTATTAATTTAGGGATTTTAGAATTGTTACTAAATTTAGAATCTAACAGCTCGACCATAGAACAGCGGCGCACCTTAACTAGGTGGTAGAGTGCTGTGCAGCAACTCGCCCGGATAGGGATCCACCGTCCTATCTATTCCTGCCGCCATAATGACATTGTCGTGTTCCAGTCCGGAGAGTAAGGTAGCCGGTAGACTTGCACATAAGGTCTAACAGCCCGACCACAGGGCAGCGGCGCACCTACAGCATCTATGGTGTCTATAGGCAACGGTTGTCTCTTACCCTCTAAATAAAGATAATAATATTTCGTTCACCACATTTAAAGTAATGCCTATTAGTGAAATTGAAACTGGTAAAACTGGTTCATTATTTTGGTTTTCAACGCATTCAAATGTAAGCCCATTTCTTTACAATCGACTTTCATAACTGTGACCAGATTTTGCAGCTCAGATGATGAGTAGCCCAAAAGTACAGCATCGTCTGCATAAAGCAGGTAGTTCACCACCTGGTCACCCATACGATTTCCCTCGTTCAGTAATCTTAACCTTTGGAGACATTTATTCAAATACAGGATAAACAGGCGTGCTGACAACACACAACCTTGCTTAACGCCAATGTTAACATTAATCCAAGGCGATATGTTGCCGTCCACCCGCACACATGCTTCACAGTCTAAATACATAGACTGTACAGCACGCAGCATGAACCCGTCTATCCCATATTTAGCTAAAATGACCAAAGTTTCTTTCGCACAACCTTATCAAACACTTTCTCAAGATCCACAAAACCGCAGAAAACCTTCTGGCCCACAGCCAGATGCTTTTCTATAATGCAGTTGCGGAGCCTGAATACTTGATCCGTATATCCTCTTCTAGACCTGAAACCTCCTTGAGCCTCCCACAACATTTTATCGGACATCCCTTGCATTCTCCTTTGAATAATTTTCTCATACACTTTTGATACTAAGCTGATCAAACTGATTGCTCTGTAGCCAGCGCAGTCCATGTGTGAACCCTTGCTTTAATACAAGGGCACGATAACCGCACGCCTCTAGTCTACGAGTACTCTGCCTGTCCTCAAACATTGGTTACAGAGGACCCAAAAAGAGTCCCACATGGAAGGACCACCAAATTTGATCATGTCAGCAGTGACCATGTCTATTCCCACAGTTTTACCATATTTCATACATCTAATCACCCATTCAACTTCTTCCATCGTAATGTCACCGCATACTTCTGCTGTTTTCGAGTCATTTGTATACTCAGTTCCAGCAAAAGCATCCTGGACATACTCATATATATCTCCAAAAAATTCACTCCACCGTTTTAGCACGTCATCTGTGCTTGTAAGAATATCACCCCTATTAGCCTTAATTCTCTTCATTCTGTGAGCTGCCAACGAACAACCCCGAGACTTCTTCACCTCTCTCCAAAAGAGTTTGGTGTTCATCTCGAAATTGTTTGTCAGCCTCTCT
>DVZL01003119.1:0-14375 GCA_018236625.1 Lasaia peninsularis
ATTATTCGCATGTGTTTCAACTCCTCCAAATCACTGTTTCAACCGCCCCTGGTCCATACCTGGTCCAGACGGTTGAAACAAATCGATTTTTTTAATTTGATCTACTATTAAAAATAACACATTCGAACTAAAACCACATGTTTCTGTCTATTAATAGGTAATAGACAGAAACATGCTCTTTTATTTAATATATCTTCTTCATCGCTCGGATTATTACAAGCAAAACTATGGACATTTTAAGCAAAATTGTTTCAACCGTACCCAGTCTACCCTACTTACTGAGTGCTATTATCTCATTTTCTTGAACCTACCCAATCAGAAAATAATTAATATATTTAAGATAAATAATACTTGATTATGAAACGCTAGCATTATTTAGAATACTTTCTTTCTTATGCTATAGAGGAGTCCACAGTCGGAGACCAAAGTAATGTCGTTTTAACTTACATCTCTTCGTCACACTTAATTATCATATTTGAAGATCTAACGAACTTACCTAAACTGAAGTTCGATCACAATTATATGATCTGAAACAAGTCAATAAGATTTTTTTAGTGATACCAGATAACTATTTAAATGTCTACTTAACCGTTGAAAACCGTGCAAAAGTGACGCTTGGAAGCGACACTACACAATGTAAGCATCAATCGCTAAGAATGGAAACGAGAAATGTTATAATGGCGGTTCAGTTAAGTAATGATTTATAATTAGCAAATTCTTTAATATGTCACAAAGACCTTTCGTCAATCGTTAATCAAATGAAGTGTTAAATCCAGTAAACTGTGGAGAAACCAAAGGATTTCCTTGTAAGATATCTTCCCTTCAAACTTACTGATGATTTTTCCGTCCAATATTTCTTAAAGAACCAATGGAGTTGATAAGAAGAACAATTTGTCAAGAGCCTATTTTGTTTGGTGGATCCCGCTTGTTTATCTCCGTAGAAAAATTGGATTTGTTTTTAGTCTCATCCATTTTTTTACCAACGATAAATTTTGGTAGACTTTATATATCCTATGTCCTGTGGTTTTACCTGTAGAGGAGCATGTACGACGCATACAAGTAAATTAGAACCTTACTACGTACTAAGTATGATATTATAACATTATGATACTTAAAATATTATTTACCTGAAAGATTAATTTTATTTCTAGAAATTTTCAAGTTTTTAATTTTAAAGGGAGCCCAAATAAGTCGACGGGTAGCCCGATAAGATGGTCTATTCTACACAGAAGACTCGGACCAACACAGAGAGAAAACTGTTGGATGTTGGAATGGGTGTTAAGTTTTTTTAATTCTCATGTCTTTTTTCAAAATCTTTTTTTTTTTGTTATGTAAAAATAATAACATAAATAAATTCGCTTGTTTGAGTAAAATTATGAATCAAATTATTTAAAATACAGAAACGCGTAATGTAGTACCTATATACTTAAGGTTATTACCACCATCCATCAGGTACTTACTATCATAAAACTCTTAAATTTTCTTCAAATATGAACGCTAGTAACTGAAAATATATATAATATTAAGTCGGTACATATAAACTCTCCCAAATTATAACAAAGCCGCTTATGTATTACAGCACAGAAATATTTTAAATACTAATGGTCCGGGAAAAACCCCAAGCTACATATTTTGAGACAAACAATTTTCAGCACGGCATACTTAGTTGCATCTCGTCGCTCGAGGCAGAACCCTCCACACCGCAACAACTCGAATGACATTTTAGGACTAAATCTCGGCTATGTCGATTATTCGTGGACCGCTGTGTGCCATAAATTATTGATACACACTGTATATTCTCAGAATCTGATATGCGCTGCATAGTTGAAACAGTTGCCTAAATTTGTTTTAATATTACTTTAATTTTGAAACTAGCACTTTTTTAAGAAAAAATAATTATAAACTTGAGGGTTTCCGCAAGATGTTTCCCTTCGCCTAAGTTTAAAGTCTTATTTAAGAAAATATGTAACCCCAAACTATTTTTTATTTTAATTTTTAAACTCCCCTCCCCCTTTATAAGGTTGTTCCTCCTTGTAAGGTTCCATGCCCAAAGCATAATAATCCTATTACTAAGACTCCGCTGTCCGTCTGTCTGTCTGTCGTGGCTGTATCTTATGATCCATGATAGCGAGAAAACTCAAATTTTCACAAATGGTGTATTTTTGTCACCATTCTAACGATTAACGACAAATACTAAAAATACAATAAAATAATTGTATAAAGGCTGCTCTCTTATTTTTACCGTTTATAGATATTGGTACGGTACCCTTCGAGCGCGAGTCCCACTCGCACTTGGCTGGTTTTTTAGGAAATAAGGTGAAGAAAAATATTTTGTGGAAACCATAATTCCTAATTCGTATTCGACCTAATTTAGGATTGGGGCTTGTTTCCCTTCTAAGTTGCAGATGTTAGATGACAGTCACTTTTTGTCTCGCATCCTTTTTACATCTCCTAGAAGAAATAGTAGACACCAACATGATCACTACCTAGTATAAAACAAAGCCGATTTTTATTCCTGTATATTTGATTAAAACTACCCAACGGATTTTGATACGATTTTTTTAATTTATAGAGTTATTCAAGAGGATTTCCTTCACCGAAAGAGCACTCAGAAAATGTACTAAAGTTAGAAAAACTCATTGGTACATATTGCAGGGTTCGAACCTCAACTACCTATATGGAAGTCCGAATTTCGCACCCACTAATTAATTAGTAATTCAAAACTGTAAACCATAGAACAGAGTATAAATTGGTATTTAAAACATAATATGTTACAGAGAACCTAATATACTAAAGCTAAAACTTTAAATACAATTCTCATAACACGTGCACATGAAATACAAATTGCAGTAGCGTAATTTATAAGTTTAGAATCATTTTCTTGTACATGGACTCCCCTACGGTGGCCCCCCTCCACCGGGCGCGGAGTTTATAACGTATGACCCTTCACGGTTCAGTCGTGACACAAGTTGTCAAGACGAGTCGAGGAGAATGATTGACGAACGGCCTCCGCCACCAGATATTGGTTTTGTGTTAACTGTAACTAAATATACCCACTATATTTGAAACTAATGAAACTTGGCTCTATCTGGATATGCCTTTATATTTTTCTTATTATTTATATTACGAAAATAGAAGTTATAATATATTTCATAAGGCCTAAATCTATTGGTAAGGTCAAATAAAGCGAAAGAAAACAACTTGAATTTTGCGTATAGCGTCTAAAGAAAAATTTTAGTAATTTATTTGGTTCTGCAGACCTCATTTAGGTATAATTTAACGGTAAATTATGTTTATTACTTGCGTTTATTTATGATGGATGCTAAATTGTTTTTAGCATTGCTAGTTGTAAGCGGACCCAGGGACCCTCGTACAACCGGGATTAATGCTAGGATGTTGATTATTTACTAGCTACATTTTGTATATAATTTTAGCGACGGTCTCTCAGTAAAAGTCTTTATGTCTTTGGGGAGAGTGAAAAGCGGCAACTTTCTTGCCGCTAAGCTAACACGATGGTGCCGCTTTCGGACAGTAAAAAATATAATCTCAACAGCAGCTAGTAGATACTTACTTAGAACAAGAATCATTCAAAGAAATCCAGATCACACGTTTTTCAGCTTCGACTGTAGCTCGCCTCAGCCAAGAAACTCATATAATCTGAGACTTTATAAATTTTAATGCCCAGGACGGATCTGCCTCTATTAACATAGCTTCTCTAATGAAGTCCAACTAGATTGACGACCTATATGTTCAAATGTGCGTACATTCCGGGTTTACAATTACTATAATTAAAAATATAGATATCTTCACGCCAAGTCCCTTGAGCTTAGGCAGAGATTATTGAGTGGCAGTGTCATTAACCGTGTGCCAAATTTTATCTCACTTAATTGCCGCCGCGGTACACACAGAAAAAAATTGTAAAAATGCACAAAATGAGAAAATAAGTAGGCAACGGTTATCTCTTACTGTTAAGCAGCCACCTGTTTGTTCGCCTAATGTTAACAATCAATTATATCTATTTATTTTATTACACAACACAACATATTATATTTTACACAACATATTATGACAATTAGTTTAGGCGTTAAAAAATAATAGAAATTATTATTATATAAATATTCTTTTGCCCGCGACTTCGTCTGCGTTTATATTTAATTATTTTATTTTATACATTTCTAAAATAAAAGTAGCTTAAGCCGTTCCTTGTTACCTTAGCTGTCTATCAGTAAAAATCCCGTCAAAATCGGTCCTGTCGTTTCAGAGACTATCGGGTACAAACTGGCAGACAGACAAAAAATCTAAAAAATACTGTTTTGGTATAATCATATGTACCTTGTAAACATACATATTATGCGTTTACATTCAATTTTTATTTATTTGTATAGATAATGTGATGTTAAAACTATCTTAGAACAATGGAATAGACCATTTTGTTTAAGCTCGCGCAAATTTCATTTCAAAAATCCATATCGGCCATAATGTCGTTAGGAGATAAATTAATACAGGTATTCGCTGGCGCGTTGCCATTTTGTCGTTTAAAACCTGTGGGGAATGGCCCTATTGTTGTTTAATTCAACAAGCGTGATATTTGCGCCCTTGCCAACTATTTTCCCCTTTATGACATTATTGTACAGTCAGATTTTCTATAATCATTTTCAGATCATCATAATCATTTTAAACATTTTTGCCGATACTCTGACACATCACTTCTCCAATATAAACCAAAAACGTTACTTTAATCGTAGCGTTATCTGTAAGAACGTTAAAATATCACGTTTGTTGTATCGAAGCCCTCTTTAAATATTTATGCTGCTTTTGGTATAAGGGCAACAGAAATATTATATCTTCTGTAGAAAAAAAAATTTTTGGCTGTCACGGTTCAGATACGTTACGGAGATATAGCCTGGTAACAGACAGACGTACAACAAGTCCTTAGTAAAGGGTTCCGTTTATATTATTTGGGCGTGGAATCCCAAAAACTGTTTGATTCGCCGTAACTAAATCACCTCTCTGATATAATTATATTCATATTTTTTATTGCTTTACAAAGGAGTAAGCGGATTTCCTCTTTGTTAAAATACTCTTCGCCTATAGAAACCAATAGAGGCACATTGATATCGACAATGACGAGCACTGATGTACAAACATAAATATTAATTGCTCATTCGCTGATTGCTAGGACGATTTTTTAGAGATAAGCTGTAATAGGTAATAACGTTTTTATAAAAAATCCTATAAATACTCGTGTCACTTTGTTGTGATCGCATTTCTCGGAAACGGTTTGTTGCTTGTATTATTTCTTATACATATACTTTTATGAGTCTAGACAGCGAACAAGCACACGGGACTCGTGAAGGTAAGAGACAACCGAAGCCTATAGACACCATAGATGTAGATGCGTCACTGTCTGTGGTCGGACTGTCAGACCGTATTACGAGTATATGCAAGTCTACTGGCTACCTTACCCTTCGGACCGGAACACGAAAATGTCAATATGGCGGCAGGAATAGGTAAGGCGGCTAATTCATACTCGGGGGAGTTGCAGCACAACACATGTTGGAATTGTCCCTGTTAACCTATGCTCGCCTCTTACGAGCTGCCTGGTAGGAAGGCAGATGGTATATTCTACACAGGGGCCCCGGACCAAAACGGGATGTATGATATAAGAGTAGGTCCTAAAATATATTCATATCTACCACTACACAATATACATATTATAGTACAACGTTTTCTAAATCAGTTGGTGATATTATTTATCAAACTATTCATGAAAATAGGATTAAATTACGTGTTCATGATTATTATGTGTCTTTGTTTATAGCTAGCCCTGACTCTTTCGGTACAACTCGCTACAAACTAAAAATATTTGACTAAACTCTTTGGAATACGACTAATGTTTATCGAATTTTGGAATATGACTAATGTTTTCAGTCAAAGACCTCTGATGAATGCCGAATCAAAAAACCCAAAACAGTTCCGCTTTACGGCAAGTGAATGGCAATATTGGACGAAAATAAACGACGATCGCGTCAGCATAAGCACAGTTCCGTTAATTGAAACTGAGTAAACCAAGAGGAGCAATTTATGACAGCTAATAAATGGCTCAGTGTAGTGCGAGCTCTGCCAAGTTCACTTGTTTATTTTGTTATACCACACGTTTTAGTAGTATCTTTAGCTTCGTCATTAGTTACTAGTAGTTTAGTAGTTCACTAGTAAATCCATCCCAAATCCAATAGTCAAGCGTAGTCAGTGTCTGACTTTGCATAAGAGGTCACGGATTTGATTCCCAGATAAATTTTCCACTGGTGATAGGGTGCTGTATAGCAACTCGTATGGATAGGGATCCATAGCCTTACCTATTCCGGACAACATAATGACATTGTCGTGTTCCAGTTCAGAGAGTAAGATAGACAAACATACAGATAAATTCAGAACCTCCATCTTTTGAAATCGTTTAAAGAAAGCGCACAATTTATGCAAAAATCTTGTACTGAAATTTTTTGAAGATATAGGTACCACGGTTATGAACATTCAGATTTTGCTTTCGTACTATTACCGGATATTATAGATCTTTACAGCGCAAATAATAAACGATTTCCGTGTACAGTGATGCAAGTGTTTTAGTTCGTCTGTGGGGAGTACCTACATATTCACGGCTTGATTAATAAGTCTGGTTTTTTATTTGCTACCGCGGGTTCTTGATTACACATAGATGTTCTTTGAGGCTTTCTTTTGTGAGTTGTAAATACGAGATATCCGTGCTTATGATAAAATTGTAGCAGATTGAATTGTATTAAACAAATAGGTATATTTGTTGATTTATCTTAAAAGGTTAATATATCTAAATAACTAAAAGTGCGCAGCAAAATGCATTTTACGCTTTTTGCAGATTTTTTATCAGTCTGTCTGTATATCTTTAACCCGCCGCGATTCATGCCAAAACTACTGAACCAATCGTAACAAATTCGTACGTCCGGGTTAGATGACAGGCTTTGGAAATTATAACAAACTTATAACAAACTTTACAGACTATTTCATATTTGTTTACAAGTCGTCAGTTATTACGTCTATGGACGATCAGAGTCGGTGTCGGTATCCCGGTTTCGATGGCCGGGTAGGGCAACGAGTTTTTATATTTTTTTATTTTATCTGAAAAACATAAGATTGCTTGATATTAGTTTTGTTCTCGATATGGCGACGGACTTGACATCTCACACATCCTGTGACCTATTATCGTCGGCAAAACGAGAATATATTATGTACTTTTGCCTGCCATTCCGGGGAAAAGGGCGTAACGATATTTATATTTCATCCGTAAGGTTTGTAGTTCAGAAATTACAGAAAGGTACTTCGCTCCGACCAGGACACTAACGCTGTCTTCTCAATAAAAATAGTTAAACACAAGTACTATTATACATTTTGAATTGAAATGCAAATATATTTTAAGAAAATCTTAATCAAAAGATGACGTCGTTAGTTGATGAAATTTATAGAAATCCATTCGATTTTGAAGCACTATTGAAACTTGTTCTACAATGCAGCAAAGAAGCTGGAGAGAAGTGCAAAAAGGCGTAAAAGTATTCAACTAAGCGGATTGTTAGCAGGAGAAATTGAATTAAAGAAAAACTATACAAGCCAAACCAGATCCCGTCCACGATGCAGCTGATTAAGGAAACACTCTATTATTCAGCGTTTGTTACAGATTACCTATTAGTATTATATTATATACTAGCTGTATCCGCGACTTCGATCGAGTTCGTATTTAACCAAATAAAATTATCCTGAGCTACTTCTAATTACATCAGCTGTCTGCCAGTGGAAGTCTCGTCAAAATAGGTCCAGCCGTTACAGATTTTAGCGGTAACAAATAAAATGAAATGAAATGAAAATTATTTATTTGCAAAATATGTGTGTTTAAAAGTTGTTACAAAACAAAAGTTTTAATTATATCAACATATTCTACCACAATGTGGTGTGCAAATATACAAACACTTAATTTATATTTGTTTATTAATTAAAAAACAATATATTATATACTATTACTAAATATCTTAATATGTATAAATATTAATTTTAACCCGACTTATTTTAACCCTATCTACCATAAACTACCAACAGACAATTATTGTTATCTATCCCTCTGCTTGTCTGTTATATGTCTCCGGAACCGGCGTGTTTATATAAAGAGAGAAAATAATGTAGCGGAAGCTAGGCAAGTATCTAGGAATCGTGACACATGGGACTGAATAATCACTGCCCCCCCCCCCCGCAAGAAACCTAGCTTGAAGATATGTTTTTATGCAAATTTGGAATATACGTATCTCCTGATTATCCCGTATATATTATATTTTTTAAATACTTATTTGAGTAATTATTTTTATTCGAGGCAAAAGGGGATTCAACAAATCAAATAAAATTATATTTTTACTACTTACTTTACTATTAGTAGTTGTATTTTTCAATTTATATACATATATAAAATCTTTAGACTTTGTTTAGACTATTTGGTAGATGGTTTATGTGAAGTTTGCACAAAATCGGTCCAGCAATGCATCATTTACATCATTTTTTGTAACAAATGAATTTATTAAATGGTAGATCATTTTGTTAATGGGAATTTTGTTGTCAAATTGAAACTTTTTTCAGTGTCGACAATTTTTTTTTGATTTTTCAGTTTATACGTAATGAAACACTTTGTGGGCCGCTAGTATAAATATAAATATTTGCGATACAAAAATCTTAGATTCTCTCTTTCGCCCACGCTAAACTTTTATGAGAGTAATTAATTAGAAAGAATGCTAATTTTTCTTTTAATCGCTCCTTTAGCGTCGCAACTTTTATCAACTTTGTTTGAATTACTTTCGCTTGAACAGTTCGCGGCAACTTGCGAAGATTCTTTTAACGAGCTATATAACGATGCCTTTCATTGTACAAAATGAAATGTCGTTAAAATGATAAGCGGTATTCTATTATACCATTTAACTACTCTTCCGGTGTTACAGGAAGTGCGATCCTTTTATTGAGGAATGAACGAGGAGTATTTTAAATATTTATTAAGTATAGATCATTATTTTGTAATGTTATCCGATTTGATTATCAATCAATCAATATTTCAATCTGACATATAAAGCAGGATACAACAGTTTAACTTAGTATTTACAATATAAATAAAACCAAAAAATAAAGTCTTTTATTTCTTGCGCTAAAATATGTATGATATTACAATATTTAATTTAAATATTTAATACTAGTTCAAAGATATACCTACATATTTATTTAATCGTAACAAATAGAAAAAAATACATATTTTGAGGGAATACTGCGACGTTTTTAAACACGAAACATTTTTACGATTCTTGTTAATTTGATTGTTTTTTACCGCATCGTGTGATATCGAAGCAATTTTCTTGATTCTTACGGATACAGAGATAGGAATCTCATTTAAAACCACCAAAATCAATTAAGTATATAAACGTAAATCATATTTTTAAATGACCAAAAATTTCACGTCCTAATCAACCAAAAGCATTTTATTATTTCGCTATAACAAAACGAATTATGCCTGAGAAATAATGTTGAATCCCTAACCTGTAATCTTCAAACGGTAGACATGTCAAATTCTTAAAAGATTGACTTGTTTTCAAAATTAGAGTTCGTAGCCAACTAGTTTATTGGTAAAATTCTGACCAATCAGATATCTTGGTTTTATTTGCTTTCACATCTGTCTAGAAACAGAATCGGTAAACGTACGAGGGTTGACAAAGCTACCAATTCTCGTCAAAAACTCACAGCGGATAGTCTGTAAGCTGAATTGGCTAACTGAAACAACGTGGAAAAATAGTTTTAACTGTCTTCAAAAAATTAGCTCTCTATTCGTCTATGTTTAATATATTTTACCTTAAAAGCTTTTACTACTTTTAAATTCACATATACTTTCTGAAATAGATAGACCCGAAAAATAATGATCAAATTAAATAAAGATGATAACATTTAAAACGGGAAAACAGTTTAGATATCCACAAAAATATAAATATATTTTAAGCAGCTCGCGTATTATCCGAGAGTGGTGTCAAAAGTCTCCGAATCCGACGTGTTTGTGTTTGCATGAAGAGAATAATGAACGTGGAAGAAGCTAGACAGGTATGCAGGTAACGTGTCACTTGGTACCTACTCGATACTCTCTGCCTACCTCCCAAGGTATCTGGCTTAAAGATATGTATGTTTGTATTTTAAATAGATAAAAATCTATCAGAAGTCGGGTTTGTTACAACACTTATAACTCGAGATCTGCTGGACCAATTTTTATAGTTTTTAATTGGTTGGACTTGCCTCCGTCCCGAATAGCATAATAGATCTTAAAAACATTGAAAACTAGATGAATAAATAATTATGAACAATGAATTATTTTCAATAAACGATTAGTACTTTTATACATCTATCAATATTAATATTTATTTTGCATCATTATAATATTATGTTCATCAAAGCCTAAATTAGTTCAGCTAAACGACATGCATTGACTGTTAGGCGGAACGAAGTTCGCCGGGTCAACTAGTAATTGGGCGAGGCCGCCATTTTTTGCTGATTCCATAAGTTTTTTTCTCCACCCTCAGTATTTTATAAAGTATATATATCAAAATTTTAATAATGAGGTTGGATTAAGCAACAAAAGAGCTCAAATGTACATTATAATTATTTGAGTTTAAAAATAAATTAGAGATATATTTCAAATGAAACATAGAAAAAGGTCGAAATAGTAAACAAAAGATCTTATCCGCCGAGGTAAGACCACCATCTTTTACTTTTGCTAGGTATCTCAAAAACTATGATTTTGTTATCGACAAAACTGATATCGTATGAATGCTTATTTAAATGGCTACTAAGGTTTTTAACTTCTCAACGTGTTCTCATACACTTTGTTTGATTTTTTTTTAATTATTTAAATTGTCAAAAAAAATACTTCTACGCCACTTTGTCAACGCCACCAATTAATATGCATTATTAGTCACGTCACGATTCAGACAAGTTAAAATGGGTAGCTAGCATCAATCGTTTTCTAACAAAATTGAACGGATGCCATTATAATAACAATATTTCTACTAGTGAAACATTGGTCACCTGGTTCTGGGTTTGGTTAAAAACATAATAGCTTACAAAAATACGAATATTTCCACTTTATGATATAAGTAGGTACGTCTATCGATAAATCATATTAATAGTCACGAATTTACCATTAGCATTTTTTTAAATAAGCAAAATCAGGCATTTCTATTTTATTACAGATGCCTTTGACATCTGCTGAAAAATCTAAAAGATTCAGAGAGCGGCCTAAAAGTAATCTGGAAAAATATAATATATCAGCAAAGAAAAAAGTAGAGCAAGATCTGCGAAACGTTATAAGGAAAAAATAAGGCAAAAACAGCACTCTATGTACACCAATCCAGATCATAAAGTAGACTTAGTTCATTAAATGGTTTTCCTTTATCGATAGTTAATTATTACTGATATATATTTTACCCATCTACGTTATGTATTTTTATGTTTACCTACTGTGTGTGCTTAAAATATATACAAGAATATTCTATTTTGTCTCTTTATGTACCTGTGTGTGTGTTTGGGTGGGTCTAAAACAATATGTAATCTTGGATTAAAAAAAAGTTAAGTTTAAACTTATCAGTTTAACCTTGTGTTTGTGATATTATTGTCATTAAATCAAATTTGACTATAATCAGGAGTTTAAGCTTCCAAGCATTTGTATTAAAATTCGTAAGTTTATATGTTTCGCACGTAAACAACATTCAAAACATAATTAAAATATATTTTTTCGGACACTAAAGTCTATATCGAAAATATCATTTTTGGTTTGAGTTAGGTATGTTTCATCTTATTCAGTTCAAGATTCATCAAAACCGATTCGATGATTATTGATTTTATAAATTATGCGCAATGTCAATTAGTTACTGTTTTGCAGTTATTTACTGCATATTATGAGGTATGTATACATACCTTATAAATTATTCGTCACTATTAAACGCCACTCAACGTCAAAAGTTTCTACTTTACTAACACAATACTTTTACGTCACCAGCAAAAATTGGCGGTCTCGCCCAATTATATAAAAACTTATCAACTGAAACTGCGAAGTAACCTCCTACATAAAGTACGTAAATTACATACATGTGATACTCATATACATACATGCACACATACTTACATAAATGAATACCGTAATAAATTTTAATGAGAACCCCGACCCAGAAATATAGACGTCTATGTTCATCACACTAATGGCTACCCGTTTCGGAGATTGAATCCAAGTCAGACGGATAATTAATTGGTAACGTTAGGTGTGTATGCTAACCTATCAACCAACTAAAAACAAACAGGCGGCCAGTATCGCACTTTTTACGAGATATGATTCTTTTTAATGGACAGGAGTTTACTCATAAGCTAATTCTTCACAAATAAAAAAAGAATCTAAGAACTTAAATGTCCTTTTTTCTTTAAAACATCCACTTGTACTATTCCACAATATTTTTATAGTTTAAAAAATATATAAAAGGAGTTATATATAAAAGGAGTTTTTATAATCCCTCATGATGTTTTAAAAAGTGAAATCGGTTGGCTAATGTGAAATTTAAAAAAAAATGGTGGAATAGTACAAGTGGATTTTTAAAGAAAAGAGTGCATATACAATAGAATTCCACCAAGTTTCGCCGATGAAAAGTACAAATTCTAATTTAGATGTCTTTAGTCTGAGTAAACCAGTAGGATCAATACGATCCAGTGAGATTTGTTGGAATAGAAAAAATATATGATACATTAATTTCTTCATACCTACCAGGCAGCGCGTGGGAGGCGAGCATAGTTTAACTGGGTCACTGCTAACAAGACTACCTACTGGTGATAAAGTGCTGTGCAGAAACTCGCCCAGGTAGGGATCCACCGTCTTATTGTCGGTCTGGAGAATAAGGTGGCCAGTAGACTAGCACATCAACCCTAACCCAACCGCAAGATAGCGGCGCACCTACAACATCTATGATATCTATGGGCCACGGTTGTCTCTTACCATCAGGAGATCCGTGAGCTTGTTAGTTGTCTTATCATATACAAAAACAGTACAGATTTAAAACGCAGAGACATAACAGTTGCGACGGTACTGAGCGCAATATAATAAGATAAATAAAAAAATAGTTTATTTCAGTAACTATATCAATACTTGCTATATAAGTGTTGAGACCAACCTACTAAGTATTTAGAAAATACTTGTGTCAGGTGGTCTCGCTCCCCCATAGCATAATTAAATTCATTACAAATTTGTCACAATACGTTATTCAATACAATAATTTTATAATTTAAAACATGCAGAATCAGCAATAATTTATTTATTTTAGTAATGTGTGTGTGTGTGTGTGTTTGTGTGTATGTATATGCGTGTGTGCGTGTTTGTGTGTGCTTATTCTATTTATGTAATATAATGTTTCAACCTCAGAATATGATTTTGGTTCTAAATAAATATTTACTATTGATTTGTTTAGGTAATGACAGCTTTACAGTTATGACTATTGAGAAGATATATTTCTAGATCTTTATTTATCCTATTGTAGAGATGACTAGATAATGATAAAAATTGTCGCTGTACAAACACTGTTTTAGTCTGTATTATTTTATTTAGCGACATTATATTTCCTTCTTTTGATTTCTGAATTAGTTTTGTATGGTAATTGTTTATGTATTCTGAGAATGGTGTATAATATCTAAAATTTTCTTGCAGACAAAAGTTTGCAGAAGTTATAGAGATCCTGTGTAGGAAATCGATATGATTTGCGATGCATTATTTTTAATAAACATCGTTGACATCTTTCGACTTGTAATAACTTGGTTTTAATTGCACCACCCCAGGCAGAAATACGTAACCAATCACTGATTGTGCTAAAGCAACATATACTTGATTTATTATTTTTTGTTCATTACTTGTCTTGGTTTTCTAAAAATCCAGTTTAATTTTCTAATTCTTTCGCACATATAATCGATATGATTATGCCAATTTAAATTTTGATCTAAAATAACTCCCAAATATTTCGTATATGTCACACTATCAATAACTGTGCACCTGCAGTGTTGTGTATATTATTGTTGCAAACTATGAATTTTTAAAGTATACGAGTTGGCTGGCTGTGTTCTGTCATTGATTGAGAAACATATATAGTTATTTTTAAAAATATTTAAGGTAAGAAGATTTTATTTTAACCAATATGATAATCTCGTTAAATTTATTTCAGCATTTTCAAAGACAATATCCCAGGTTAGACCTGTGAACACCAGAACAGTGTCATCTGCATAAGAAAATATTTGACAGTTTCCCAGATCCATTT
>DVZL01003120.1:0-14375 GCA_018236625.1 Lasaia peninsularis
CCCTGTAACATGAACTCTTCATAACTTAGAATTATTTTCTAGTTTTTAGTTGTATAAGAAATAAAAGCGTGTTTTTTAGTTTTTTTTAAACTATTATTTATTTTTATTTATATACAATACATGAGCACTAATATTTGACGTAAGTAATCAAAAATATTTTCCAGTGATCATTTTTAATACGTGTTTAAGGTCAAATTTTATTTACAGCGGCGTACTGTCACCGTTTCTCCCACCTCATCTTGCAGAACTGTACTTTGGGTCACTTGATTATAATGGCGCAGAAGACTTTCGGAAAGTTGAAGGAGAGTGTTACAAGTACAATAACGTAACGGCAGGGTAGGAGTACTTATCTATTTAACTAACTTTACCTTTAGAGTACTTATACTTACGCCACCAGAAGAATCCTTTTCCAAATCTTTATTCCCTAAGAATGTAGATGACAGTCACATATAAATAAGTAAAATACGCCTTCTTTCTGTTTTAAATGCATTTGTGTATGAATTCATTATGGTACCCATAGAGAATCTATTTTAGAAATATATTTTTCACCTTGTAATTCGACTAAAGGCTTCTCTAAAGTTTCCATTTCGTCTCTCTCTATTCTTACTTACTTTCTTTCAGACATTTACTTAGGATCTTGGTTTTATTTATCGCCTTTGTTTCTTTTTCTAATCCTGAGATTAATTTCCTTTTATAATAGTATATTATGCCACCTCTTTAAGCATTTCATTTTTGTAAAATTTATAACTTTGGTTATTTGACACTTTTATTATGATAGGGCCAAAACTTCTTCGCGTATTGTATCTATGAAAGATAAGATACCAAGAAACATTTTTTACTTTGTTTCACATCATTAATTCGCTAAGGCCGTTGCCGTAAAAATGTTTCTTTTGTACGGAGTTTCATATTACCCAACTTCAATCCATCTAAAAAAAAGAGATAGAGAAGGATGATAAATTAATGTAAAAATAATTGAACATTGGATGATTATTTCACGCTTTGGTATGTATACGCTATGGGCCGGATCACTACCACAAATGCAGTTTACATTTAAAGATATGACGATTCAACAGGTAAATAATTATTTTAATTATTATTAATAATACAATTCACAAGCAGTTTCTTGCGATCGCGTCATTAGGCAAGGTACAATGTGTTATATATGATTAATAAATTAAGCATTTTTTCACTATTTTAAAAATAATGGTATATTCCAACACTCGCGGTCACAAATATGAGTATTTTCCCAAATTAGTTTAAACCAGCGATCCACTCCGGCTTCGCACCGGTGTACTATACATATTACATACGTAACAACTTTCCTCTTGAATCACTCTACCTATTTAAGAAAACTGAACCAAAATCCGTTGCGTAGTTTTAAAGATGTAAGCTTACATCGGGATATAGGGACAGAGAAAGCGGCTTTGTTTTATACTATGTAGTTTTTTATACTATGTATGTATGTACGGACCAATGTTGTTTCAACACGCGTCAGTCATCAAGAGAACGACTTTGACGATCGCAACGCCAATGATCTAATTAATAGTGGGGCAGATCTTGATAACTCAAAGGGAGAAAGAAAAGGAATGCAGTTTTCTACTGGAATTGAGCAATTGTGAGCTTATTATAACGATGTTTACGACGATGTCTTCTCAACTCTAGTTATTACATATCTTAGCTTTAATTATTAATTTATAGACAACACCATTGCTAAGCTTGGCAACCATATCATAGCCAAGAAATTACTTCGTCATAGAAGGTTTTTTTTATTATTTAATTTACGATATTTACGATATACCTCTTAGAGCACAGAGGTCCTTATAAGGTATTTTTTTAAAAACAATAATTCAGCAACACAAAAACAATAAAGTAAAAGAATAAAAGAAATATGTATGTGTATATTATGTGCGTTGTATATAGTATATACACACACATAGACACACATATGTACATAAGCATCAGGTAATTTGGAGAGCATGCAAGTCTTTAATTAATAAATAACATATTTAATAATATTAGGTGATAAATGGTTTAGAATGACACATTGCAGCGTTCAGCGTTGTCACAAGCATGACGATAAACTATCTGGAGATTACAACAACGTTTCGTAATTTATTATCATTCTATGTAGGCATGCCTTTTAAATTTCTTTATACAGTTATCAAGAAATTTTTACCGTACCGTACCGTACAAAATAAAAAGCGTCTATCCTTAACCTAATATATTTCACATCACCATTTCGCTCAGACAACGCCTTATTTCGCTGTGTATCGCATATAGTGGACTATCTATATGTGAAACTTCACCGTATTGAAAGAATTAAAAACCAAATAGAATTTAAAATTTCAAAGCAACGCCTACAAAACTTTATTTCCACATTTAGGCCTGAAGTTACATTACTTTATTTCCACATTAAAGTTTTGTAGGCGATGTTTAGAAATTTTAAATTCTATTTGGTTTTTAATTTCAAATCGGTGACGCCAAGTTTTTTACTTCGAGTTGTTTTTATTGGCCCGATATTTTAGTACGTGAATTTCAAGAACGCTTGTTTTCATTATTGATTTTTTTACAGGTACACTGTATTCTATGACAGAATAAGGACATTATACTTGCGACGTGTAGGAAGTCAACCAAATATTGATGTTCCAGAGCTAGCTTTCGCTTATGCTACATCATTCTTCACCAGCGAAACGATCTAAGAATGTAAAAAATATTAATAATTGAAATAAATAAAATTTTATTATTTAATTAAAAAAAGATTTATTTAATACTTAAAAAAGGTAATAAAATGGTGACAAAAAAATGCACATAAGGCGAGTTTATTTCTATAATAAATGTATATATTTATATTATTTATGTTATAAGTATGAACCTAAAGGCTTCAGTGTAATTTGTATATAACACTTCTTATAAAGATTTGTTCTCAGTAGGAACACCGACAAAGAGGCGGAGTCCGATAAAATTAAGTCTCTAAAAGTAGTATTTTAATAAATTCACTGGCGAATTTCGAAAACGAAACGCCATCGTTGGAACGAAACGTGACGTCACTGTTAACTCACTATTAATAACATTATGAATCAAACGGGTCAGTAGTCGTTTGGAAGGAATTTGTTTGGCCCGAAACACTTAAGAATATTATTTTTTCTGTTGTCGTTTCGCTCGAAACAAATTTATTGGTCGATGGCGATTAGCGATGTCTGCTATCCAAAACATATTTCCGGAAGCTCGCATTCAAGGATGCTTATTTCATTTCAAAATAGCTCTATGGAGTAATGCAAAAAAATTTGGAATGAATAAATCTCAAATTGATAAAATGCATGTTAATCGTTGTATTACACTTGCATATTATCTTCAGATCAGATATATCAGATCAGATACAGATCAGATGGTTGGTTATATATTGCATCAGAATATGAAACTAAAAATAATATACCATCAAAAACATCATGTAAAAAAACCAAGTCTCGCACCTCAATTTTTTTACCGTAATACCAATTCATGTAATACGAAGTCGGTTAATTTATCTAGTTATTTAGTCCCTTCTTAAGAGACCTTCTGTTTTAAGTTGTTACGTAAGTTATTATCATATCAATATTAAATATCTTTTACGTTTTATATAAGGGATTTGATTTTTTATTGTAATAAAAAAAATTAATTGTAATTAAAGCTAAATATCTATTATTATTTATGGTCAAGTCATTATAGTAAGTTCACCTTGGAATTAGAGATACCCAGCTGTTAGTCTGTAAATACTTGTATATTGACACCCTAAAAGATGTCTCAAAAGCTACATATGGTAGAGTGTACGCAACTATTAAATTTCAAGGTCAAAGGTCATAAAAATCGTTTTTTTGCGCTTTTTTGTAAATATCTCATATCCTATGGGTTTTTTTTCTATTTGTATTTATTATCAATAATGTAGAATATAAAATTCTCTACAAATTTTGTTTATTTTTTTTTTATAGGGGGAAGCGTTTTCGAGATAAAGGGCGGAGAGCGCGCGGTCACAGGATAACTTCAGGTCGAAAATGCGCCGTATATATGGATAATAGTTGTGAAAGTACTTTTAAGCCTATTCTTCTTCCTCGCCTTACCCTTATTGTATTATATCAGATTATATCGGGGTCGGCTACCTAATCTAGGGGATTTGACCAGGACACCAGTTTTTACGCAAATCGACCAAGATTAGGTCAAATTCAATGAATCCGGGTTTCCTCACGATGTTTTTATTCACTGTAATAGCACTCAGAAAATGTACATAAGATAAAAACTCATTTGTACATGGCGGGGTTAGATCTTAGACTGTCCGAATGGAAGTTCGAAGCGCGTACCACCGCCGAGGCTCTCTGTATCTATATATAAAATCTGTGTGTGCTAGAAAGTGCTAAAACTGCTAGATGTTTAACTGCAAGTGAGTTAAATTTTGCAAGCGGCTTCTTTTTAGTACGCTAAGACGGAATTTTTGGAAATCAACTCCTAATAAAAGATTTGATTTTTTTACAATATCGTTAACCTTTACGTAAGTAGAATACTTATTTATTTACCCCTGTCGTCAGTAGTCACGGAGTCATTCCGTGGGACATATTTACATAAAATCATATTAAAAACCAAATTGCAGGCAATATATTTTAAACTGACGAATTCAACGAACAACAGCTGACGAATTCAAAGAATCATTTTGTTTGAAATTTTCAACACGACACGCGCTATTTCGGCTGAAACGGAGTGTAGGAAGCACGGAGTGCTGGGGACGTTGATTGTTTGTTTGTAAGGAGTAATCTCCGGAAATACTAAAATGATCGTAAAAATTCTTCCACAATCAGAAAGTTACACTATTCGGGAGTGGTATAGGCTATATTTTATTATAACTGAACAAAAATGCTTTAGACGAACATATGTTCATCAAAAACGTTGGTCTCTGTTAATCCTACAAAAAAGTTAGTGGTTTTATATAAGTAGCTTTTATTTTTGAATCGCTACAAACGTTTTCATAAACCAAACATGAATATACATCAAAATGAATGATTTGGTCATAAAGATAATTACATGAAGGTAAAATTAGTCGTTTAAATCGTCAGTTGAAGAATTAGATATTTTGCCTGTTAGAGCAGATGAAGTTAATGCGTGTCTAAAACCATATACGAAGAAATACTGTAACTTGTTGTCAATCATCACAAAGAACATCATCGTCAACACTATTATATTATACGAATAAACTCAAAAACTACTATCTATTCTAAACATTTCTTTCTCCATTAGAGTGCTACATTGTCACTGAGTGACATGGGCTATATTTCCACCCGAGCGAAACCGGGCCTGGCCGCTAGTTTGATATTTTGCTCAAGTCAATTCGCTTACCACCAATAAGGAGGCCCTGCCAATTATCAATATGCAGCTTTGGACCAGTTGATAGGCGAGCCCGTAAATTGATGATGATGGTGATGAAACAACGAAAAATGATTTAAGTCAAAACTACTCAGCCTTGAACATTGTTATAGAGTGGCTGGTTTATCAGTATTATATAGGATATGTTTCGGTAAGTGTGCTTAGGAGTTTTTATAGCTTGATTCCACCAGCCTCTTTTCATTACCATAATATACCACCACCGTGCCATTTATCCTTAGTAGATTCCACCCATCAAGTGGCACTAAAACATAGATACATAGGTCAATACCAAAATGACCACTGGTTGTTGAGTGTTGTGCAACAACTCGCCCAAGTACGTATCCACCGCCTTATCTATTCTTGCCGCCGTAGTGACATTATCGTGTTCCGGAGAGTAGAGTAGCCGGTAGCCTTGTACATAAGGTTCTTATCCCATAAAAAAGCCTCATCTATATATTTATTCATGGTGGGAAAGATTGGAACTATCTACTCGAGGCGGTGTGTCCGGAAGAACACAACTTAACTGTCTTTAAAGCAAGATGAGTAGGCTTTTTCTCGCTTAGTTTATTACCATCTTTGAAAGTGATTCTGCATTTTCCATCAAGTTTTTTTATTGTATTGGAAGGCAAACAAACAGACGGATTTCCTGATGGTGAGAAATACACGTCGCCTATAGACACCAAAGGTGGAAATGGTGCGTTGTCAACTTGAGGCTGCGATGGTAAGCCTCTTGCATGAGTAAGTTCTCTACCCTCCAAACCAGAACGCGGCAATAACGAGCACTGACGCTATTGTGGCAGGAATAGGTAAGGCGGTGGTACCAATCCAGGTGAGTCGTTGCAAAACTCTACCACATAGTCAATGTCACGGTGTTGGTAGCAATAGACCCTGTGCTTGCATCTTACGAGCTGCCTGGGTGGAAGGCAGTTGTCTGATAGTGCTAAGTTCTCGATTAAAAGTGCGTTAGTTTCGATGTGTGAGTTACTCTACCCTATGGATTAGAAGCTTTTTAGTTTTGCAAAGCGTAATATAAGCCGATCAATGCTTCGTTTCAAAGATTGTGTTTAACCAGACATGGTAGCTTTCGACATAAATTATAAGCATGAACTTGCATCGGATCGCAATGTATGGAGGAGAGTCATCTCGGAGCGTTGTGTAATTCACGATTTAACATGCGATTTGAGGACTTAGCTCGAAAACTAATAAAAGACATTAAGCTGAAGATAATTTTTATTTCGCATAGGTCCCAGATGTGGAAAATCGTGTCGTTCTCGAATAATTAGAGCCAAGAGTGTTCATCTTACACATGCGCTGTTTGATTCATCTGTCAAGATGTAGCAGGACTTACCTATATCAGATAATGACGGTATGAATAGATAGCCTTGTTGGAAATTCCAAATCTAAGCTTACCTTTGCTGCTGCCATGCAGAGCAGAGAGGCAAATAGGTAGATGGTTTATTTCACACAAACGACTCGCTAACACGAGAAATTTTTTGCAAGTAATATCGAGTTTATCATAATGCTTATTTGAAATTCAACACGCCGGGCACCTTGCGATAGTTTTTGTTTTCGCTAATCTTTTTTAGTAGTAACTTTTACGAGTCAAATTAGCAAACAATAAAAGTAATTTTTGAATGTTTTTTTGCTGCTGTTTCTACCCTGATAAAGTAAATACACAATATATATTCATTTCCAACGTATCTTGAACAGTAAAGTTTAAGTATTTACATTAAAAATAAACTTTATTTCTTACTTTAATTACTTTAAACTTGCACTGCGCATACTATAGTAAAGGCGATTTGTTATTTCTTGTATAAATAATAAAGTACCTGGATGATGATGATGGGCTTAGTTCGGTGTTTCCTTTAATTATATTTACTTATAACTATGCAAATTACTTACAGATGAAATATGACTAATCAGTAACCAGGCAACCACTGTTATTTTTCAATAATTAATAAAAATATCTTAGCAACCGAACTTTAGTTAGCCTATCTCTGACTGTAGATATGTTATTGAAAACGTCAATAAAACAACATTTTCTGAAAATAAAACCTAGCTAGATCGATTAATCGCCCCCGAAAACCCTTTAATACAATATCTCAAGAAAATCGTTGGAGCCGTTTCCGATATTATTGATACAATATTGTTTTATAAAAAAATATAAAGATAGGTATTAAATAAATAAATATCTCTGGAAAAATTACACAAACAGATTTAACCACAAAGTAAGCAAATTATATGCTTGTGTTATGGGTATCAGACAATACTATACTAATAGGTACATAAAACTTAATAAGATACAAGAACGAATTTCCAATTTAGAATCCATCGATGCTACAATGTCTTCAAAATAATATAAAAAAAGTACCTTCACTTCTATTTTCCCCGAAGAGGGGAGGTGTGCTAGTATATCCACGACTCGTGAGTCCAGTTGATATACTAAAACACCCACGATTAACCAAGGTACTAGGGCCCATGGTGGGGATAGGTGGCACGCTTATCGCCACTTCGGGCACATTCCAATCTCGAGCAATGTAATGCTTACTGAGAATAATTTAAAAAACATTTAAGAAAAGTTGCCCGACCTAGGAATCGAACCTACGCGGCTAACGGTCTTAAAAGGCGACAGCCGTACCTTTACACCACAGAGGCGATTTTATATTTATTTGACTGGAAAAAGATGAAATATGTTTAAGATAAGTTCGTGATGATGAGTATAATTGGTAACAGACCTTGACACACAAGGTTCTAGGTAAGCTCATTTTTTTAAAAGTTTTATTTAAGTTTATATGGAAATCATAACATTACCTGGGACTGGATATTTGTCTGCTAGAGCGATGGACTTATCACCTATCACATCAAGGGAACTCACATCGTTGGCAATTTCTGAGTTCCTATCGAAGTCTTCCTTCACCTTAATAGCACTCAGAAAATGTAGGTACTTGTTAAAAAAAAACTCATTGGTACATAACGGGGTTTGAACCTGGACTGCCGAAATGAATGTCCGAAGCATGTACCACTAGGCCACCGTTGCAAAGTTACCTACACTTATTAATCCATAGCCAGCCACTGTAAACCTCGTTCTACTGTTCCTCCACGATTGGTCCGGTGCTATCGAAACCTTCTGAATCCTTGGGCCGTATCGGAAAGGCTTGGACGTGAATAAAAGTCCTATGTCATAATTGATAACAGCCTTCTCACTGTATTTTGGATATCGTAACCATCGACATACTTTATAACTCCGGCCTTTGCCAGGGTAATTTGATCCTAAAACATTTTATTTAAATAAATAATCTCCCTAAAACATAGTATTTAGATAAATAAGAAAAGAATATCCTTAAAGCATAGTATTTAGATAAATAAATAAATAATCTCACTAAAACATAGTATTTTGATAAATAAGTAATTATTCTCTCTAAAACATAGTATTTTGATAAATGAATAAAGACTCTCACTAAAACATAGTATTTAATTATATAAAAAAAGAATCACCAAAAACATAGTACCTATTTAGATAAATAAATAAAGAACCTCCTTAAAATATAGTAGGTATTTAGAGGAATAAAAAAAGCTTATTGAGAGTGCGTCTTAACGACTACTGTGTATATCTACGAATCGACCTCTGGGTAGAGCTTGCTTAATACTCTTGAATTTCCTCTACTGCGAAAGCCTCTTGTACCCTGACGGGGCAAAGGTCAATTATTAACTTAACGTAGTCGGTACCCATTAGGTCAGCGAAGAAACTGAGCAGTAGTTAATTGATACTTTACTCTGACTTGGAAAGAGACTCGTAGAAGAATAATAAATATTTTAAGCTATAAATCATAAATGTAAAAAAATTTGGTTTTGATACCCCATAAGTGCGGATAGAACGAAGTTCGCCGGGACAGCTAGTAAATCATATAAATAAATTGCCTTATTACTTTCTATTGTAGGAAAATCTTACCAGCGTATATAGTTTCCGCCTTTGGTGTGATACAATGAGCGGCGGTAAGTACAACATTATCAGCAATTATAGACCCACCACATCCAATCGTGCCATTAAAACCTATACCCACTATATGTGGATACATGGTTATAGGAATATCCACACCGTTTACTATTTTTCCTGTCATTTGCGCTGAAATAAATTAAAAGCAAAAAAAACTTTTTAGAAAAAGCTTTTATTATTTTTCGAGTTGCTCTCAACGAGCCCTTTGATTTGATACCCATATTGTAGAAGTGCTTTAAAAACAACTATTCCGCCATCTTGGTTGGTCCGCCATATTAGATTTAGAATGATATCATTTACCTTATCGTACATTGTCATCCAAACTAAACGTGTATAAAATAAATTGAATTCTAAGATTCCACCCGAACATACTTACTTACATACATACAATGCAAGTTAAATAAAAGCTTTTAAAAACAACTTCGCAGTGACTAATTTAAAAATATGGGTAGAATTTAAAAAATAACTTATTACGTTTTGAGATGCGACGGCATCAGATGTTTGCACATAATATTTTTTTTTTATTTTGTTTTTTTGTAGTTAATTAAAGCAATAAATATGCTATTAAAAATGTTTTATAAGTTCTTTTCTAATATATGCACCTCTATTAAATAGGTCTTAGTCAACATTATATTATTATTATGATCTCCTTTTGAAGATTCGTCCTAATCAATAGATAGAATAACTACTTGTACATGAAAAAATATCAATTCAACAAAACTCTTTTGAACACAATTTAATTGAAATTTTAATTAATTGACAGAAATTTCAATTAATTTCAAATCAGTTCCGATTGTCTAATAGAGATTTAAATTACTTTCAAAGTTGTTCGCAATTGAACAGACTTTTTGAATAACATCGCCTTTATAGTGAAGTTTAATCGTTAAGAACGTGGTTTCTGTGAGAATATTCTAATTAAAATCAAACATTAGTATCGACGGCCGAAAGGCTTATTCCCTCAAGCGACGTATATACCATATTATTTTTCCATCTATTTAAACATTTATATACAAAGATAAACTTAATATACGGCATTCTCTACTATATAGTTAACCTAAATCAGTTTGAATTATAAAACGAAGGGATGCACAGAATAATTAACTCCATTTTTTACATATAAATAATAAATAAAAATATCCTTATTAAAGCATAATACATATTATATTAATAAGCGCATATATAAGTTAATTGATATATTAAATAATATACACATATACAGTAAATAATTATACACATACAATATACGTTAATATGTAATACAGTTATCATAACGATAAAATCTGACATTATTATTCTGCTTCGTATTTCCATTTCGGTATTTCAGATTCGAGCCCCACCATGAACTAATATTTTTTTAAATTTTTATTGTACTTAACATTTACGATTAAGTAAAACATTGTGAAGGCAGAAATACACCCGGTACTTATTTTAATATAAATCGGTATACAAGATACTGACAGCAAAAAATGTTTTATTTAATATTTAAAAAGATATACTATTTTAGACTTTTTTTTGTCAAAACTACGAAAATAACTCAAAAATTTTAGTCCTTAAATTTTTTTCTCGTCTTTGCCGTGTGTTATCAAATAATAAATTTATAAACAAGACTATCTACTACTAGGACTTCGTGTTGTGTTTTATTAATAAATTTATATGTTTTAAAAAAACTTACTTTTTGCTCCAGTTTCGTTTCCGTTACCAAAGTTATTATTAAGATAGTTTTGACATCACTTTGGATTCTTTTATGTTAATAACTGTCTCATGGAAAAACTCGATTATTAGTAAGGTTATCTTGGTTACCCTCCCGGTCTTTTAGATAATAATATTTCCAACCAACAGAATTTATTAACGAAAATATATTTAATGACTAAAATGTTTATTAATAGGTTATTTTCAACATTATTTGTAACAGGAGCAGAGGACAAGACGTTAATTATCTGGGAGACGAAGCGAGGGCTGGCCCTGACTTCTTTAGCGCTACATGTTCCACTGCTGGGCTTCCAGATCACCAGCGATTGTTCACGTATCGTCATACACCTCCTAGACCGAGGTATGTGTCAAAGTCATTATGGGTGATATTTTAAAATGTCTAGATGAAGTTTTATTATACAAAAAAAATCTCATCGTCAGTGTGGATGAGCGTAGTCGGTGTCTGACTTTGACGCAAGAGGTACAAGGTTCGATTCTGATGAGTCTTTTCAATTTATATAAATGATTTATGACTGGATTTAAGCCAAGCATTTGGATTTATATGGCGACAGACTTGCCCCAGTCGCATCATGGGCACTTATATCAAGTTTTTGTTACATAATAGTGTACCTCTGCCTACCTCTTTAGGAATAAGGGCCGTGATAAGACAAATATTTTTTAATAAAATTAAATTACCCAAGTTCAAGCTTAACTTAATAACTTCCTAATGACTGCATTGAGGTGAATAAATCTTTTTATGGTTATTATTGTCAGGAGAAAGTTTTTATGAAAAAAAAAAAATAAAGAATACTCTGTATTAATTAAAATTTCGTATTTTGAATAGACCAACAATTAGGTTGTTTTTTTTATTATAATTGCAATGATTTTTTGTCTAAAAGATCTAACATTCAATCTCAGTAATATTCATATATCGCAAATTGGAACTGAGATTCCTTTATCAGAATCTAAAGGTTCGGATTTAAATAAAACACAGAACTTATACCTTCCTTTACACAATTTTATTGATGTTATGTTTGCACGGAATTTATACATTTGCTTATAAGTATAAAATATGTTCCAAATTTAAATAATTTTAAAGTATCCATTACACACACTTATTGATTTCAAGTTTGTTTAGAACTTGAACATGTACATTTGCTGATAATGTATAAAAAATATTATGTTCTAATTTTAAAACTTCCACTATAGAAAGTTATCGATTTAATGTTCGCATAGAATAGGTGCATTTGCTAATAATGTTAAAAAATACATTCCAAACATTCCCAATCTTTAACGCTTCCCTTACACTATTATTATTATTTTTCTTTGGAACTCATACATTTCAAATTCCAGTTCTAAATTCAAATAACTTCACTTTAAAGCGTCTTTAACACACTTATATTATTTATTTCGTACAACGTCACCACAAATTCCAGTAATGTGACTGAAGAGCTCGTTAGCAAACTTGGGCGGCCCCGAAACTTATTTATCCGTTTCGTCTTTAGTTCATGTAAATAAGCTCGTATCTCAAAATTCAGAAGTCGACTTGATTCCCTGAATTCTAAATACTCATAAAAGGAATCATATACACATTTTACGCCATAACATTCAGGCTTATTACGTTTTGTTCATGTTAATATGTTTTTGTTATTTCAAACGTAATTTGCGAACAATCTTGCCCACGATAAAATCTTTGTATAAATCTTACGGAGTTTTGTTCCTTATGGAGTATTTAGAATGTTATCTAAGCGCATTTTAAATCAGAGAATATAATGTTGGTAACTTAAGTAATACTATTTTTAATATTAAATAAGTAGTTTATAATTTAAAGTATCTATTATTCCTCTATGATTAACAATACGAGAAATAAATTACATGAATTATAAACGTATATAGTTCCTTTTTGTGAACTTGTTTAAGTTCGCAAAAAATAACTATAAATTTGTGGCTAGAATTAAAAATAAACTCATTACTTTAGTTTCAATAACTACTGACGCTTATATACAATATTCATATTTCTTAATTGTTTATTATAATAGGTTATAATTTAGGTACTTATAGATTGTAACATACTTCAATTTAATTGTCATGTGATTTAGGGTAATTACCTAGATGATGATACAATTGAAGTAAGTTTTTTACAATTTTACTGCGTTTAAACTAGTATATGAAATTCGCCTCTGTGCTGTAACGTTACGGCTATCGCCTGTTAAGACCGTTAGCCGCGTAGGGTCCAGGTTCAATTCCCAGGTCGGATAACTTTTCTTAAATGTTTTTTAAACATTACCTGGGATTGTAATGTGCCCGAAGTGGCGATAGGCTTGCCACTTATCACATCATGGACTCTAGTAGCTTGGCTAATCGTGGGTATGAAGTAGAGCTAACTAGGATATTGCGCAACCCCAGGTAGCTCACCCAAGTAAAAATATTATCTGTATGACAGTTATCAAATGTCATCGGATTGACTGATGAAAACTATAAATAGTCTGTGACAGCTCCAACTCCCTCTCAACTTCTAACATCGACACTGTACGGGACTTAATTATTAAAAGTATAATTATTAAAATTAACTAAATATTAAAATAAAGATAACAATGGAACGAAATACTCTTATTATCCATACCACAACACTACAGTGGCGATAGGCTTATCACCTATCACATCGTGGGCCCTAATAGGTACCTTGGCTAATCGTGGGTGTACTAGTATATATCTACTGGACTTACAAGTCGTGGATATACTATCATACCTGCTACCATACAGCCTAACCATTCAGGGATAATAGGCGTGAAGGTACTTTTTAAACAAATTATTATAATATATTATTGCTTATTATAATTTTAGTAAATGGAAGTACTTTTTTAAAAATCAGAAACAAAACTTTAAATCCCCCGTTGGATTCTCAACATCTGCACAAAAAGTTTGAAGCAATAAAAATATGATGATGAGTGAAAGTGTAATAAAAAGTTTTTGAAAGCATTTCTATCACAAAGTTGATATCCCTAATAAAACCTTTTCCCTCCCGTGGGAATTTCATGCGACGAAATTCCCGGAATAATATCCTCGTTAGGGGTGGATGGACAGTGCATTCGTCGTACAAACATTATACCTTCATTCGCAAAGTAGACACATTTTGTATAACATCCAATTATGTTGTTACTGAACTGAACTGATTTCGCTAATTCCTTGTTAATTAAAGGTGGCAATAACGGCTATATACCAATAATGAATTGGCCGAGTGGCTAGCGTACACGCCTAACCGCATCGACTATCCGCGAGGCTCGGGTTCGATTCCCGACGGGGACAG
>DVZL01003121.1:0-14375 GCA_018236625.1 Lasaia peninsularis
ACCCCATCTCGTTCCTAGCCGGGCGGCGGGACGGTCATCGTGAGGTTTTTAGTCGGTAGTCTGCGACATAGCCCCGTGTCACAAATAGTGGCACGGGGCTGTGCCACAGGAGTCCAGACATAACCCATCGCTCCCCCCGGAGTGGTGGGTATCCATAAATGGATTTTCCTCACGTGAGAAAAAAAAGGCAGAGGTGTGCTAGTATATCCACGTAGATATAAATAGTCCAGTATATCCAGGAATATAGTCCAGTACATATACACACCCACGATTAGCCAAGGTACTAGGGCCCTGATGTGATAGGTGAAAGCCTATCGCCACTTCAGGCACATTCCAGTCCCGGGCAATGTAATGCTTACTCAGAAAAATCTGAAAAAAATTTTAAGAAAAGTTGCCCGACCTGGGAATTGAATACGCGGCTCACGGTTTTAACAGGCGACACCTGTACGTTACACCACAGAGGCGATATTAGAAATAAATATTAACCTGTTTTGTATAACAACTTAAGAATGTTAAAATTTAATATGATCATGTTTTATTTTTTTTTTTCAGTTTTATAATATCAGTACGTATTAGCTAAAATAAATAAGGCTCACAATATACAAAAAAATGGAAATATAAAATCAACAACTTAAGGAATGCTTTGTCTTGTGTAAAATACTTGGTAAATGGACCGTCTTTAACTTGACCCAAAATCGGGCTTAAGTTTTCCAACTTTTGAATTATAATGCACCAAGCTGAGAGGGACTGGAATTTGGATTTTAGAGTTTCGTACCCAAAGGGTAAAATGAAATCCTATTACTACGACTCCGCTGTCCGTCTTTCTGTCTGTTTGTCACGTGACCGTATCTCATGAATCGTGATAGCTAGGTGGTTGTTTTCACAGATTATTTATTTTTGTTGCCATTATAACAATTATTAAAAGCATTATAAGGGGCTTTTCCGTGTGTTGGTCCGGGTCCTCTGTGTAGAATAGACCATCTGCTTTTCTACCTACCGAGCCATACGACAGCGACGCACCTACAACATCTATGGTGTCTATAGGCCAAGGTTGCCTCATACCATCAGGAGAGCCGTATGCTTTTTCGCTTCATTATTACGCAAAATAAGGCTTCCATACTACAAACAATGATTTTATATACAAATAAGAGATAGATACGTCATCAGCGCTCAAAACGTGACCGTGAATTGGTCCTACTTAGGACCAATTCACTGTCTTTTTCACTCTTGTGATTTCCATATTTTTTGTCGCGCTTATCATGTTTTTTAATATATACGTAACGGAACAATTATTTCGTGTATGCAGTATGAAGATGGCGTATCTTGTATATAAAATCTTTGACTACAAACGGACTACGGAACTTGGCTATTATTAATTATCCTTTTTAACACATTTAATAAATATTAATTCTTATTTCTTAAGTGAATTTGTAACCTTACATAGGCAAAGCTTCAGTCTTAATTATAAGAACCCAGCCATGCTAGGTATGTATATCTTTGTAAATGTATGCGGTTTCAATTAATCTAGACAGTTCTCGAACATTCGATATTAGGTCCAGACTAGAAAGGATACATATAGTTAATCTTATTATCTTACCTTACTAATCGCCTCTGTGGTATAACGGTACTGCTGTCGCCTGTTAAGATTGTTAGCAACGTAGGGTCCCGGGTTCAATTCCCAGGTCGGGCAACTTTTCTTAAAATACTTTTCAGATTATTCTGAGTAAGCATTGCCCGGGATTGGAAGGTTTCCTAAGTGGCAATAGGCTTACCACCTATCATATCATAGGCCCTGTGATCTTGGCTAATCGTGGGTGTTTTAGTATATCTACTGGACTTACGAGGCCTAAAGGCGTGAAGGTACTTTATATTATACTCCTTACAGTTAATCTTAAGTTGAATACCAGAGAGCCCATTGATATCAAACTACTGAATGAATAAATAAATACAATATACTGTATACCGTTATATATTTTTCGCCGTGTTGGTCTGGGTCCCGTTGTAGAATAGGCCAACTGCCTTCCACTCAGGCAGCTCGTAAGAGGCGAGCACAGGGTTTATTGTCACCAACACCGTGACTTTGACTAGGTGGTAGAGTCTTGCAACTTGCCCCGCCCGGATTGGTACCACCGCCTTGCTCATTTCTGCCACAATGGCGTCAGTGCTCGACATCGTCGTGTTCTATTTAGGAGGGTAGGGTAGCCGGTAAACTTACTCACGCAAGAAGCTTACCATCCCAGCCTCAAGTTGGCAACGCACCATTTCCACCTTTGGTGTCTATAGGCGACGTGTATTTCTTAACATCAGGAAATTCGTCTGCTTGTTCACCTTCTAATATAAAAAAAGCTAAAGCGACCGAAAAATACCTGGCTTGTAGGTACTCTGCAAATACCCAAGACTTACGTTTGAGTAAATATTGTAGAAATTAGTGTCGTCAGTGTTCGACTTTCACGCACGAGGTCCCAGTTTCGATTCCCGTACCGCAATTTCTTCTTTTATGATTTTCAGATTATCTGAGAAATGTCATTGGATTTGTGCCTAGTATGGCGACGAACTTACCGCCTTATTATGTGACCTAATACCGTCGGTTAATCGCGAGTGCATATGAGTACCTCTTGTGACGATATTTTTTTTAAACTATCTGTGCCCGCGTTTTTGTTCGCATTTTTAAAATATTTTTCTTATACGTTTCTAAAATAAAAGTAGCATATTGCGTTTCTTATTACATTAGCTGTCTGCCAGTGAAATACCCGTCAAAATCGGTCCAGCCGTTTCTGAGATTAGTGTGTAACAGACTGACAAAAATCTGAATAAATGATGTTTTGGTATATGTACCTTGTAAATATACATATGCATTCAAAATCGGTTTGTTTAATTTCACATACCGACACTCCAATTTTATTTATTTGTATAGATTAATGTTCGTTATTTTATTGTTCCAGATATTCTTTCCCAGAGTGATAGGGATGTATGTAATCAGCGGTTCGGCGTTCATTATTTACGCCTTTAAGGTATGTATTCCCAATTTTTTTTAGATAATGGGGGGGGCTACGGAAGAAAGAGACAGAACGACTATGTTTTAGGAATATGGAGTAAAAAGACATGGAAGACAAGCATCGCCGTTAAAGAATGCCCTTCGAATTATGTTTTTAGAATAAGCACGATTCGCTGATCGTCCCGGTTTCGATTCCCGGGTCGGGCAACTTGTTCTTATGAGTTCTTTTAGTTTGTCTAATTATGACGTCTGAGATTCGATTTAATATGGCGACAGATTTGCCATTTATGACATTATGGGACATAATATCGTTGGCTAATCATGGGTGCATATGTACCCCTGTCTACCATTTTGGGGATATCGGCGTGACGATATCATTTTTTTCATAAATTGGTATTATTCATAGTTGGCACTTGATATAACTTCATTACAGTTGCGCACGACTTTATAAAAACAGCAAAAAATCTGGTTTTTTGATTTTATTTTGTTCCATTTTTAGTACTTGCTATAGCGGAAACAAAAATACATAATCTGTGAAAACTTCAACTGTCTAGCTATCGTGGTTCACGAGATACAGCCTGGTGATAGACAGACAGATGGACAGTCTTAGTAATAGAGTTCCGTTTTTTACGCATTGAATACGAAACCATTAAAAAGTGAGCAATCGGCGATCGAACCGCGATCGATTGCTATTTGTCAATTAACATGGAATGACGTAAGCAATCGTCATGTCTATCCTCTATCGCGGATAAGTATTTTAATGCTTTGGAACAACGTTCCAGGTCCCGGAGCGCTGGTTTCCAGGTAAGGTGGACTACATAGGACACTCGCACCAGTGGTGGCATGTCCTAGTGCTGGGGGCGCTCTACTACTGGCACAACTCTGCCATGATGTACGTCCAGTACCGCATGAACCACGGCTGTGCCAACACCATGAGGATATTTTAGCCATAGACAATATTCGTAGATCGAGCCTCAGAGGTCTAGTTTTTCGCGCATCGGACTTTCGATAGTCCAGACTCGAATCCCGCCATTAAACGATAAACAAATAATAAATATTACTGGATGAATTACACAAATTGCTCTAACCCCAAAGTAAGCAAATTATTTGCTTGTATTAGACAACGATACTAATACATAGAAATATTTGAATAGATACAAGAATAAATTTAATAAACACCAACCCGGGAATACAGACATCTATGTTGATCACGCAAATGTCTGTCCCCGTCGGGAATCGAACCCAAGCCTCGCGGTTAGTCGGTGCGGTTAGGCGTGAACACTAGCCACTCGACCAACGAGGTTAAACAATGAGTTCTATTATTCTCTGAGTGCTCTTCAAATAGGGAAAACATTGTGAGGAAACGAGGAAAGGAGGGCCTGGTTTCCCTTTTCGGTTGAGGCGTTCGAATGGCCGTCGCTCTTTGTAAAAATTGACCCTCTTGTCAAATCCTCTAGATTAGGTAGTCGATCCTGATAACTGATTTATATATCAGGATAAGGTTAGAACAAAGAAGACAATACTTATAGATTAATTGTATTTGGATCTGTTCATATAGTGAGTGATAATAACATAGATATGTGTTCTACGATAACGGCAGCATTGGTATCTTCGCCTCACCTTTTGGAGCTGTAATATCAGTGCTCGCCATTGTCCGGGCAGGGTAGGGTAGTCGGTGAACGCAAGAACTCCAGTTTCATTATTATATATCATTAGGAAGCCAAAATAGATTGGGATGTCCAATTTTTTTGTAACTTTATCGACTACCCTCATAAATGAATTTTAGTGCATTTTACCTATTCTTGACGCAATCATGTCATTGCTTGCCATTGTTTTTTTCCGGCTAGGCTAACAAGAACCTTGACATCTCAGATTCGTAAAGCACCATCAATATGTTATTAGTTATGATCAGGAAATCCGTCTGTTTGTCAGCTATCTATACTGATAAGTGTTTTCCGCACAAACTCGACTCACTATATGAACTGATCTTTATTTAAACTGTGATGCAAAAGCGACTATGATTGTATCCGGTGTCAGATGTATGAATGGTAAAATAGTTTCGAATTCGACATTTTTAGTTTTAAATTAAAAAAATGTATTAAAATTTTGATTATTAGTTTTTTTTTCGGCTTATAATTGAACCTTGTAACACACAAAGGACCCAATCCACAAAAAATGGAAAATGTGAGATAATGAAAAAAATAAAAAATATAAATATAATGTCTACTACTTAATTAAACTATTACTGCCTTACTACACTGCTATATATTATTATGACTATTTGTCATGTTTGTGTATGTTCTATGATTTATAGCAACACTTAGTCAAGATTATAGTTCTAGTTTTAAAAAAGATATCAATAATAATCTAGCTTGCTGACTAATAAGAATAGTACTGTTCTAAGTCCTGTATTTAATTGTCTATAATCTACTTGGATAAGTGTTTTTTTATAAAACACTTGTTCAAGTGTTTGAAAGTTACCACAGTTGTAAGTGTGGAAACGTTGGAACATCAAAGACAGTATCTCCGTATATTGTGACATAGTACTATGTGATTTGGTTCTTTTTGATTGGGTTATTTTAAAATATAGCTTACTTTTTATTTTCTATATAATGTCTTTATTTTACAATATATATTCAAACATACAAAATATATAAGGTTGTGTTAGAAAGGTGTAAATAAAGGATTAGGAAATTAATGAGAAAGAAGTTTTCTTTAATGTGAACTACGTTTTAACACTTTCTTTTTGAGCGAAATGTGGGTGTTGTTAATCAAGGTCCAATTGTCAACAGATATTTTAATAATTTTCACTATAAAATATTTTAGTCATAAACGACTGTTATGAAATAATGGTTGCAACCATCAATATATAATGTTGCTAACTCACTCTAGATTGGACAGCCTCTCTTCTACGACTTTTATGGTATTGGTAAAATTAAAACAATTCTAATGAGAGTGAGATAGCTTGACCTATGATAATGAGATGGATGTATATTGGGGACAGGCTTTTGTTAGGAGTGTAATCTCCAGAATCTTAAGCTTTATGTAACTTTTTCAACAACGCTCTCTAAGGAATCTCGTTGTCTTTAATTCTACGCAAATTATTTAGAACTAGAAATGTCGTAATGAGATATGAAAAACTGCGATAAAAAGGCTCAAAATATGATTCTAGGTTTCTTAAAAATAGCTTTTCATTTAGAATAGTATATGTAAAAAAAATAATACAAAGATTTTTTCGTTTAGATGATAAATTTTTGTATTACATTATTTTCAAAAACTTATATTTCGTACAATGTTATTAAATGTTTACGTTAATATGTTATGGTATTTTGATTTTCCAATACGCCACTGCTCAAGCTATTTGTATTTAAAATCGTTTATGTGTTAACCTTTCTCTCAATATTATAAACAATCATTTTAATAATTTAAACTGTATATTTAGTAACCTAAACCTGAAGGATTTAAATTGATAACATATATAAAAAATGTCAATAAGAAACAAATTGTCCCCAACTGCAACGCTTATCAATGAACAGCGTCTAATGTTTATTTATGGTTATATTTTATGTAAATTTCTTGTGAATATATGTCACAAATATTTAGAATTATATAAAACTTGTTTTTTTTTTATTATTTATATTTATGTTTAATATGTACAATTTTAAAGTGAACCTTATTTTATACATTATATTGCAGTTATTATTTTTAAGACCTTGTTATTGCTTTCTAATTTTTTATATTATTTTTATGTTGAAATACGAGGTTGTTTTTAAATAAATGTTATTAGTTTTTTAAAGAAGGTACCTGATTTTATCTTCTGATTTTAATATGTTATTTAAAAAAAGACAAAATAAATAAAGAGTTGAAAATTATCACAAATGACTAATTATTAAAGGCATAAAATGTTGAGTTATTCTCAATATTACATTTAAGTTGCTACCTAGAAAATATACCTATTAGATAATCGCGGGAAGTGTAAAGGGTATTTATATAAATAAATGTTGTTTTTAAATTACTTTTTGTTTTATGTTTAAACACACCAAGTCACCGTTTCTGACTGTTGGCACCCCTAATACCAAGAAATATCATCAGTCTAAGTGATGAAATATGCCGTGCGATTTAGTCAATATTTTTTATCAAGTAGGTACTAAACTTTTAAAACCAAACTTCTAAAAACCTTAGGTTTTTAAAACACTGGAAGATTGTACTTTTTAATGAAAACAAAATGATCAGCAACGCGATTGTAAGACCCAAATGTTGCAGTTAATTCTTTCCCCATCAGGTAAACCCTTTGTTTGGCTCTTCCTCCTAAGAAAATCTTAAAAGTAAGGATTATAATATGTTGTAGCAAAGATAACTTTTACAAAGTGTTAGGGTGGGTCTTATTCTCAGAGTTGTATTTGCTATTATCACCGCCCAAGGATACCGTGAACTATAGAAAATGCAGATTCTTTGTATATCATTTTCCATACATGGTAAAAGCTAAATATATTATATCGAATGAAGTTAATATCAACAGCGTCAATTTTATAGTATTTATTAATCCGCGCCATCTGTTGCTAAGTAGCAGAAACATATCGTAAGTAGGTAGGCATTCAGTTTTGTCTACTGACCGCTAGATGGAACTACACGATTCAAAACAATTTTTATCATTGCCTTTTACGGGATACGGAAGCCTATTACGTATCCCAAATAAAAACGGAAGTTTATTACCAAGACTCTGTCTGTCGCCAGGCTCTATCTCATGAACTGAGATAACAAGAAAGTTTAAATTTTAATACATAATATTGTATTTTTCTGTTGCCACTATAACAATAAATACTAAAGACTGAATAGAGTAAATATATGAAGGATGTTCCCACAAAACAAACGTGATTTTTTATTTCCAACAGAGTGAGCTTATTTCCAACAAAAGAGATTTCTGGCAGCTGATCCGTAAAAAAAACATAAAAAAACACGGAAAAACGGAAAATTAGTGTTCAATCAAGTGGGACATTAAACATATATTTTGTATATTTGTATCACTACATAGTATAAAACAAAGGTACTTTCTCTGTCCCTATATCCCTATGTATGCTTAAATCTTTAAAACTACGCAACTAATTTGATGTGGTTTTCTTTAATAAATAGTGTGATCCAAGAGGAAGGTTATGTATATAACATATATAGTATGCGAAGCGCGAAGTCGAGACAGATCGCTAGTATTAGATAGAAGTAAATCGCCGCGGCGAAATGTACGAACTTTTCAAACATTTAGCGTAGTAACTTTTTAAATAAATATGGATCGCTAAAATGTATTTTGAATTATTTTGGTGGTCTAGGTTAGGTAGGTAGGTAGAAGGTTTAAAAGGTAAGTAAATATAAAGTAAAAACAACGATTTCGTATTCATTTACAAACTATTCCTACGTGTCAAATATTTGATGTTTGTTCCGTTGTTCAGACATTAATTTCATAAAAAAGTTATTCAGAAATGAAATTTAAAGATGAAGTTTTTTTATTATTTTGGTTTTGTATGTAATTGTCATCCCTTAGAGTAGGGTGGTAGAGTCTTGCAACGACTCGCCCGGATTGGCACCACCGCCTTACCTATTCCTGCCACAATAGCGGCAGTGCTCGCTCTTGCCGTGTTCTGGTTTGGAGGGTAGGGTAGCCCTCTAAACCAGTAAACTTACTCCCGCAAGTGGCTTACCATCTCTGCCTCAGGTTGGCAATGCACCATTTCCACCTTTGGTGTCTATAGGCGACGTGTATTTATTACCATCAGGAAATCCGTCTGCTTATTTGCCTTCCATTATCACAAAAAAAAACTAAAAACAATAAATCTTTCGTCACCTTATTCTATATAACTTGTGATAGAACTATTGAAAAACCTACCTTTGACAGTTGAATGGCACAGCATTTTCTGAACTTCTGTGAATTCCAACTTTCTTTCTGATAATACAATACCAGTATCTTCTTTAGAACTACTGCAATAAAGTCTCTCTATTGCTGCCACAAGTTTAGGATCTCTCTTAAAATTAATAGCAGATGTTGATGGAGTTTCCATTTTATACTCAAAAGATTATAATTGAAGGTTTAAAATTTTCATACGTTCATTATTTTATTTAATAAACTTAACTCATTTATTTGCACTGACTTTACATGCCATAGTACATGAAGCTGAACCAATGCGTGTTTTTGTTTTATTATTACATGTATACCCTACTTTATCGTAACTATATAAAAATTGGTATGTTAAAATGACTCACATGTACGCTATTTAGTAATTTGTAAAAAATATTATTTCATTGATTAATTAATGGATGATTGATTACATAATATTTTAAATTATTTTTTACAATTAAATTACGCGCGCTTTAAAAAATAAGTGTTTTACTTTAAACTAAGGACGGGCAAAGCCTTTAATCCATACTGCCTACATTACTGCATATTATTAATTTTTCTATTATTGCAGAGTTTACTAAAATCTCATATAATTATTGTAAAAAAACTTATCGAACTGAGGCATAACGTTGCAATTACTGACTGTGCTGACACCTATGTTAAAATTAATGTATCAAAAATACATCCTAAGTATTACAGTTAGTAACACCATTAAAATTCAAAAGATGGCGCTTTAAAGCAAAGTAACATTTTATCATACGATAATTAGATGGCGCATCATTACATTTAATAAAACAAAGTCACTTTTTTTGTCTGTCTTTATGTATGCTTAAATCTTTAAAACTAAGAAACGGATTTTGTTTTAATAGATAGAGTGATTCAATAGGTAGGTTTTTATGTATATAATATGTATAGTATACCCGTGCGAAGCCGGGGCGGGTTGCTAGTTTTTATAGTGTTCACTTTTTATGAAACGTCTACTGCGTTATAATTACGCGCTTGACTCTCTTGTTAAATAATATTACTGCTAGGTACCTGTATTAACCAGCTTTTAACATTGGTATCAGTATAAAATATTTTCATTAATTAGATTTATTAACCACATTTACATCAATGATACAAGATAACAGTAAATACTTAAATTATATTTTTATCTTCTTCCAAGTCTTTTCCTATTTCTATATCACATTATATCGGGGTCGGCTACCTAAGCCGATTTGACAAGAGAGGGGTATTTTTACACAGAGTGACTATCATCTACCCCTGTAACCCATATTTTGTAATAGGGAATATGCATGTGATTTAGATATGGTCCAAAAAATAATGTGCTTTATTGCTGAATAAATATACCCACATAAATATTTTTTCAAATTATTTCTTTAAAAGTAGGTACTATTTTTGAAATTCCCTCGCAAATTTCGAAAACGCAACGCCATGACGTTACGTCACAGTCTAATGTTAACGCCATGTCAATAATTGATATCCTTATTTTTGCATCTTTACCGCACTAAAATAGCGGTGTTTGGATATTTTTTAGCTTATTTATCAATATTTTGCAAGCGCTATATTTTTTCAGTTATATAATTATTACTTGAAGTATTGCTCAAAAAAATAAAAAAAACATGCACATTACTTATTATCATTTCCATTTTGCTATTTATAGGCGTAGCCATTTTCTGCATTTAGGTACTCCCTTGCTGTTGACTACGGTGGCACCAAAAAGTGCCTTATGTGTGGTGATTCGATTTATTAAATTTAGTTTTTAAATTAAACTTATTAAATAATAGATATGGTAAATTATTTAATGCAAATAATAATTATTTTTACTTGTTACATACTTTTTGACATATGTAGCTAGATTGTCATATTGTGTTGTTGGCTGTATCTCTAAGACTGTATCTCAAATTTTCATCTTTCCTTTGTGCTATTCGTCGATTTCTTAATCACAGAAGTACAGACGTTACACAGAATATAAAATATTTAAAAAAAAACAAATTTATACTAAAATTGCTTTATTTTCTCATCAAATTCGTCCTAAGTTTCTTCTATATTGTCAAATAGTATTATTGTTATAACACTGCTTAGTTTTTTCACCTGAAACAATAAATATAATTGGTCAAGTGGTTTTAAAAATAAATGATAAATCACCTACCACAAAACATCACGAATAATTAGAACCGATAATATTTATGTAGGTAGGTATTACTAGCTTATTGCGTAAAAACATACCCTCTTTTTGATGTAGTCGGTTAAAAGTAGCCATCCCATGTATATAAGCTATATTATTATAATATTTCATCCAAATTCGTCCAGTAGTTTTTCGTGAAAGAGTTACAAGCATCCATATTCACAAACTTTCGCATTTATAATATTAGTAGGATTAGAATGGGAAAAAACTGTAGAGAAGTACGAACAACTAAGTATATGGCTTTTAAGACATTTTAACTCGAAAGTAAGAAAGAGAAACAAATTAAGGAAAACCCCATACGTATTATTCATAAAAAACACTTCTATCCTAATAATGTCTTTAGGATCATCAGGATTAAAACAGTTAAGAAAGGCTTACCAAATTCACTGGTTAGGCTGCTACAGAAGTATTCCAAACAAAGTTTAAATCTTTAAGGGCTTAAACCGTTACAAAGGCTTAGTCAGGTGAAAAGTTTTTCCGTGCTGTGACGTCACTAACTTTTACAAGAAGATCCATCTCATAAAATATAGGAAGTTCTGTAGTAAGAAGCAGTTTGACTTTAAGAAGTTATCAATGACCTCGTTTTTCAGGTAATTTGATTAGTTTTTCTTCAACTCCAACCTCATAAAGTAATACCGACGAAACTGGTATCATCAGCAAGTGTTTTGCCCATTTCCACTCTAGTCATATGATCATTGGCTATAATCCATATTTATCCGATCGTGTTTTTGCCTTCAGCAGCCATCATGCAACTATTAAAAGTGAATACCAAAGGTATTACAAGATTGGGAGTATGATGAATCGTAATATTGTTTACACTCTTGTAAGTCTTGAGAAGCGAATGAACAGTCTGTATAATTCCATCCTTGGATATCTACATTTTGTGTACCCTCCTGGTAATATATATAGTGACCTGAATCCTGTGTTTCCACTATTGGTGATGGATCTCTTACATTTTCTGTGTTGTAAAACTGGTCTTCGGTAGAGTGATAAGTTTGGGATTTATAAAACTGTTGATCACAGTAGGCATAGTTCTGTATATAACCGTCGTTGTACAGTTCAGGTGATGGAGTTGCACTAGATTCGGACCCACTGGATGCTCTTTGGCACTCAAACCAATACCCATATTCTGGTCTTGAATTTTCATTACTTAAGTCTGCAAAAATCTGTGGTGAATCCATTGTATTTTCTTCTATGGGAAAGTCGAGACGGATTGATTGGTCTAATTGGAATATTTCTTCAGGGTGGAAAATATCTTCATCTGACAATATAGTGGCATCGCACATTTGTTCAGGAGGTGATGATGGTTCAAGTTGCTGTGCGGGGTAACTGGAAAACACTTGATGTTCCAGAAGCGTCAATGTTGTGCTTGGGTAATACTCCATGGATTCTTCTGGGTGCCATCGACAGTTGCACTCAAACGGTCTGCACGTACACGTCAGGGTTGCTGGAAAATAAAGGAATCGAATTAAAACACAGCATTAAAACCATTAGTCTGCTTATGTACACTCAATATGACTTTTCAGAACGTCACTTTAAAACTGTGTTCACGACAAAGGAACGTGGGTAGTGGCAACTAAACGATAAAGAAAGACATTCATACAACAAAAGCGAATAACTTATACGTACTTCGTTGGTAAAAATATTTGAAAATCGCTTTTAATCAAGACGAGGATAATAACTGTGTTATATATTACACCTAGGTCTAAACTTTATCCGAAATATTTACTGGTATGCTAGGGACACTCTCCCTTATAAAATGTTGGAGTGCACGCAATGTGAAACTCACCTCTTTGGTCATCAGGAATAAGTGGTGGTGGCTGTGGATAGAACTTCTGTGGCATCTGCTTTTCAGTTTTAGCTGCTAACTTTTTATCAGCTATGGTAGTTTCTCTCGTCAATAGCAACGCCAGACCTCGTACCCGTTTCCCAGCACCATGTGACCGCCTCACTTCACTTGCTCCTTTCGCTTCAGGTCGAGGATGGTCATGAGTTCCTTTGGCTTGAAAGAAAATACCATGCTCCGTGTGTCGCCAGAAATGTGTAACGGGGTAGCCGCAGTGACCTCGACATGGCTGGACTTCAAGTCTACCACCGTTGCAATTTCGATTTGGACACGGTTTACCTGTGAAACAAAAATGTTATTTCAATCCATACCTCCATTGAATGTTGATCCCGACGTCGGCTATTAGGTACAGACTTTTTTGGGCGCCCTAAATTGTCACATGTCTAATCATGTGAAACCGAATTTTTGCACATTTATAATAGGATAGCAAGTTTTTCGGGTATTTTATTCTACATCCATCTATATTTTTATATCCAGATTTTATTTATAACTTATTTTTTGGTTATGATCTAATCATAAGTATATCAGATTTTATTATTTCCTAGCCACTCGCCCTGGGGCCCTGGGTATACTATACATGTTGTATACATAAAAACTTTCCTATTAAATCACTTTATCTATTAAAGTAAACCGCATCAAAATCCGTTGCATAGTTTTAAATATTTAAGCATTTATATTATATTTTATAAAAACTATTTCAGGCAGCAGTGACATCAGTTTAAGATGGACAATATCACCAAACCTTATGTAGTCAGAACTTACGACAGGCGTGATAATAGTAAGGTAGCAAAATAAATATATATTTTAGTCTAGATTTGAGTATGTGACGTATACGATTTATTCTATACAAATAAATAAAATTGGAGTGTCTGTATGTAATATTAAAATAGCCGCTTTTTACTAAATTGTTTATATGTTTACAAGATACATATGACAAAATAATATTTTTTTTAGAATTTTTGCTGTCTGTCTGTCCGTCTGTTTGTACTCGCTAATCTATGAAACGGCTAGAGTAATTTTGACAGAGAGCTGATGTAATAAGGAATAGCTTAGGCTACTTTTATTTTAGAATTTTATTCCAGAAACGTATAAAATAAAATAACTGAATAGAATAGATCAATATAAAGGCTATAATCCTGGCTATCTTTAAGGCTAGAGTGAATAGGCTGTATCTAGGTAGGCATGTTCCATCTTCGACCTCATCGTCACTTAAAATCAGGTGAGATGGTAGTCAAATGTCCGCCTATTACCAAAAAAAAAATGGCCGGCATAGCCGGTTATAAAATAAAATTATACTGAGGGTTAGTATGAAGTTTTACCTTGCTGTTTTTTCCTCGCTTTATCACATATAGCAGGCCGTAAGTGAACTCTTGAACCATCTTGTGATCTACATCTTAATGAGCAGACGAGAACTCCCAAGCAGCTTTTCTTCAATATGTGCACGTTGTGGTTGTTAGTGTTC
>DVZL01003122.1:0-14375 GCA_018236625.1 Lasaia peninsularis
AGCCTATTTTCATCATATCCTTGACGACTATGACTTCTAATGGTAAAAAATTTTTCAAAACGGTCCAGTAGTTTCGGAGACTATTCAATTCAAACAAACAATCAAATTTTACTCTTTTAATTAGTCTATATTTCTTCAAGGAGATTCTTTTAATATTATTATTTGTTTACAAAAAAGTACCAGGTGAACATAAAACAGTAGGAGTATCGTAATGAAATGCATTGTAGGTGTGATCAAAAACATAAAGATGCATTATCTGGCCACACCCGACACGCTTCGGAGGCCACTTTCACTGCAAATGCATTATACATCTGTTTGAATATCGGATTATTGATTAATACACGATTTATTGTTTATTTTTTACGAACTTCGGTGGTTTATCGGTTAGGGCTACGTACTTCGTACGAGACCATTTTAGGCTTACGGTTAAGGGAAACATCATGAAGAAACTCGGATCTAGGATTGGGTACTTCTGAGTTGTAGATGTCAAATAACATATCCGTCTGTCTGTCACCAGGAGATATGTCATAAACTGTAATAGCAGATAATATTATAGTCCCTGGATGACGCTCGGTGTTTGGTTAGTACATCTCATTTTTTTTTAAATATTTGTTTTCTCACAAAAAGAAGGAACTCAAAAAAAAGTATCGGCAAAACTGGGGTTTGAACCCGGGATTCTGGGTATTTAGGCGCCCGATTTCCCAACTGAGCTACACTAACTCTACAAAAATTTGCGAAATTTAGCTTTGTATTGTAGTGATAAAGGTTTTTATTCTATGAAAACACGATTAATAAAAGAAACCTGAAAATAAAACCTATCCAGATCTATTTATCGCCCCCGACAAAATTTCAAGGTATTAGATTGTTATTGCTGCTATAAAAAAAGCCTTCACGCCTATTATCCTCAAAGGGGTAGGCAGAGGTGTGATAGTATATCCACGACTCGTGAGTCCAGTGGATATACTAGAACATCTACGATACTAAGGCCCATGATGTGATAGGTGACACTTTGGGCACATTCCAATCCTGGGTAATGTAATGCTTACTCAGAATATCTGAAACATTCTGAATTGAGCCCGGAACCTTATGCGGCTAACAATCTTAACAGGCGACAGCCGTAGGTACCATTACACCACAGAGTCGACAATCTACCTATTGTTACTATAAAAAGTACTAAAATATAACAAAGTAAATATTTAAAAGACTCCTATATAACGAAAAACACGACCCGATCAATCGATGTCGCTATTTAGATCGCGGTAAAGACAACGAGCATTCACTCGATATATTCTCAGAATATCTTATATTTACTTCAAATTACGTACGGGCCCTTTCGTTAACGAGTCCGACTCGCACTTGGCTGTTTTGGGCTGTTCTTCTGACACTAATTAATTCTACAAAGAAAATTGAAAATAATGTTCCAACCATTCAAGCATGATACGATGAGCAAATGTTATCGTTTAATATACGGACAAACTTTACAATTTTATATGTAGATATAAAACATTCCCGCACGCCTAATGACACACGCTTCTCGAAAGAGGTTGGCGACCGCTGTTCATACATACTTTTTGTTTGTACTGGTAAACATAAAAACCAAGCGTGAGTCAATTTAAAACCATGGTTCCAAAAAGATTTTTTTTCACTTTTAAACATATTTTTTTCATTTTTAAGTTTACTTCAAAAACAATGTAGTTGATCTGTGCCCGATATAGAAAAACCTAGGACCTAAAATCGTCGGCTAATCGTGGATGCATAAAACCTCTGCCCTCCGTTTCGGGGATATTTCTATACTCCCCAGATTCCTGAAACATTTTCCTGTTCCTTGTCACTATCGGTAATTTAGCTGCTAGTATAATTTTATTTTGTATAGTTGATTAGTTTGTGTAATACCATATTTATTTTATTTAAATATGTTTTTTCTCTATCCTAGGTTAGCTGTAAGACATCTCTTGTCAGAGATAAGCTCGCATTTTGTTCTTTTTGTTATACTATATATTTTTTTCTTATTCAATACAATAAAGTAATAAATAAATAAATATTTTACTTTTAAGTACGTTTTTCTATAGGTGGAACATTTTTTTAGAAAATAATTTCTTTTAACAGTTTTTAGTTTTTAATTTTATGTTTTTTTTGTGTTTTTTTTATATGGGATTGGAAAGAAATAAAAAAGTGACATAGATATTTCTATCATCAGTTTTTAAACTAATAAACAATTACGCTTACAAACAAATCACTCCTTTCCCAAAGGAAGCGTATTATATGCTTGTGTTATGGATTTTAGTCAACGATACTAATACATAAAACACCGTCTGTGGTCGCGATGTTGTATGTGCAGTCTAACAGCGCGACCACAGATGGTGACGCGTCTACAACATCTATGGTGTCTATAGGCCAAGGTTGTCTCTTACCATCAGAAGATCTATCTGCTTATTCACTTATCGCATAAATTAAAAAAATACTATTATAGATACCAGAATATTTAATACACACCCAGACTGAAATACTAACATGTATATTCCACAGATAATCAAACAAATGCTTACAACATATTATAAACAATAAAACATACGTACATACGAGTCAAATACGGAGCCTCTTTTTAATCAAAATAAATAATAGTATTGTAGGGTTCACCAGCGTGGTGGTGATTCTGGAGAGAAAAGAGTCACCAAATTATTCAGTTGTTTTTCAGTAATTGTCCGTCGTCTGTCTATCTGTCGCCCCTACAGTAGTATCACGATCATATTATCCCCAAAAGGGTAGAAATAAGTATATATGCACCTATGATTAGCAAGTTCGCTGCGTTTCCTAAGTTAGAAAACTCATTATTACATGGCGGGGTTTAAACCTGGACTACCTAAACGGCAGAACGAAGTGCATACCAGGGTACCGAGGTTGTTTTTGTTAAAAGGTACCAGGTCGACATAACTAGTAGGATATTGGCGAGTTAGTTTTATTTATATTGCGGTTAAGTTTTAGCATGGCGTTTAATGAAGTGTGGTAAAATGTAAAAATAAAGCCTTCTTGCAATACAAAAATAGCTCCAGGCTCTTTTTTTTTAATTGATTAAAAGGTACCAGGTCGACATAACTAGTAGGATATTGTTTTGTTTTATTTATATTGCGGTTCAGTTAAGCATGGCTTTTTATAAAGAGGATGTGGTAAAAAGTAAAAATAAAGCCTTTTGCAATACCAAAATAGCTCCATCAGAACAAGTTGCAGCTGTATAAATAGGCACAGTTCGGCCTTGAACCGTCCGTCCTTGTGTAAATTTTATACCATTTATTATTGCATGGTCTCCACATAAAACGCCATTTTAACACAGATCGATACGGCTATTATTTTTTTATTTATGGTCCATTATCATATTGGAATCTACATAAAGATATTGGAGTGGTGATTGTGGCCGAACTACTCACTACGGCTCGATTTTTATTTATAAATACAGAATGTAATTTTAAGATAATCGATTTTACTGACTGCATATGTATATTTACAAGGTACATTTTTAGAATTTTTATCTGTCTGAATAATAATATTTGCATCTGTATAAAGTTAGGTGAAGTTGTAAATAGCCATGCGGTTTAGCAACATATTAGTCATTCAAAAAAAATAAGTATGCTCAAAAACTGGGACCGGAAAATAACTGGGTCTGTTTGTAATATTATAATAAACTCTTAACAAAATACATGGTAGATACATTAAAATAATATTTTTTACAATTTCTGTCTGTCTGTATATCTTATTTGTTCCTGCAAATTTTTAGAACGGCTGGACTGACTTTGAGGTGACTTTCACTTGCAGATAGATGATATAATAAGGAATAACTTGGGATACTTTAATTTTACAATTTATTCTTACGAATATTTACCGACTATTTTCTGTTTAAACCTTCGAAATCGGTATACGATAATGAATTGGATATTATCAACTTAAGACTCAAATAATAATATTTCCAAATAATCTCCTTGGACTAATTACACAAATTGAAGATCCCAAAGTAAGAATAACATTGGCTTGTATTATGGGTGTTAGTCAATGACACACCACCCACTACTACCCGGAAATATAGAAAGCTATCACACAAATGTCTGTCTCTGTCGGGAATCGAACTCGCGCCTCATAGTTATTTGGAGGCGTTAAGCGTGTACGCTATCCCTCGACGAACGAAGCGGTCAAATCACTCGTGTTTTTCCGGTAGATTTTCTTTAACACACATACAAACTCACAAATAAATACACACTTAAATAAAATTAAACTTTAATAAGTACTAATTAATTTTGTCCTTAACACAGATAAAAAACATTTTAAATGTAAATTAATATTCTGTAAACAATACGTTCCAAAACAAAACATTCTAAAAAGTTATTTTGAAGGTAACCTCAAAACATTTCACGTTTCGAGCATCTGCAATGGCGGTTCGTGATCTATCTATAGAGTTCTACTATTTATCATCAGGATGAGACTTTCAAAATTCAAAACATTTATTTATGATTAAATGATTTATAGATCATCCAAATGATAAAGCTGTATTTCTGTAAATGAAGTTAAAATATTATTTTGTCAAATCAAAGATCAAAGAATGAATAAGCACAATCGGCGTTACTTAGCGGAAATTTTGAGTTTCATTGATTTGCCGCCATTTTTAAAACAAAAAATTTTCCTTTTGGTAAAAAGGACTTGGCTTATTCGATCAATGTGCCTTCGTACACGAGTAGGATAAAAACAAAGACATAAGTTTATAGAATCTGGTGTTACTTTGCAGAAATCTATATTCAAACAAAAATAAATTAGTCAATTAGCCAAATCCCGCCAAAACACAGTTAAGTAGTACGTATTGTGCAACTCAATCAAACGTGTCATACAAATTGAACGAATAAGCCAAATCATTTATACCAAAAGGTAAGGTTATTGTTTAAAAATGGCGAAAAAAATAATTAAACAAAATGTAGGTACTATTTACCTCAAAGAAACATACATTTACATTATCTTCTTTTTATTATATTAACCATTGAACATATTCACTTATGTTCAGAGGCATAAAGGGCTTGGGTTCGATTCCCGATTTTTGGTTTATTAACTTCATCGTAAAACACCTATCAAACAAAGGTAGTATTTGCTTACTTTGAGATTAGATCAATTAGGCACAGTCTTGCAAAACTAAAACTAATCGAAAAAAAATTACTTTGTAGATTATTTAAATTTATTTTTTAAATTATTAAGTTGTTTTTTTAACCGGTTATCAAAAATAAAATTAAAATTATCTTATATTGGTTTCAGTTTGCAGAACTATTTTCAAATTGTGTAATCGATCCAGTGTTATTTATATATTTACTAGCTGTCCGCCCGCGGCTTCGCCTGCGTGAATTTTTTTAATAAGACTGATATTAATCGCGTATAAACATACCCTCTTTTTAACGTAGTCGGTTAAAAAGTAGCCTATGTCCTTCCTCAAGCTCTACTGTATCTCTGTACAAAATTTCATCAAAATCGGTTCAGTGACTTAGCGTGAAAGCGTAACAGACAAACAAACAGACAGAGTTTCTTTCGCATTTATAATATTAGTACGGATAGTTTACTTTCCTAAACCGTACCGTGGTTTAACTTGTGAAAACTAGAAACATTTGAAATAATATTTAGATTTACTTAAAGAGTAAAATACCTATAAAATCTTAGCTACGTTTCACTGTAATCTGTCAATTTTTATGTCAAAATACGGCAGTTATTTTGCTTATCGTAAGATAGAGGTATAGGCTGCTTTACTAATTACAAGAGACTCTTCGCCGGCACCAGCTTGGACCACAACAGTGATAAGCACTGCCGAAGGTACCGATTCAGGCAAGCTGATGTACAACAATCTACCTCCTCGTAAAAGTTCGAAACACATACATCGAACGTAGGAGAAAAGATCAAATTATTTAAAATCAAGCAAAGTCGTGGGCTTAGGCTAGCCCAAAACACAATGAAGTTCAACGACAAGATTACCTCAATTATGTAACGACACTTATTTGCTTTGCAATTGTAATTTTAATGAAATTTATTTGCACCTTTATGATCTATTGTGAAGACGTGCTATTTTTAACCGACTTTTCAAAGAGGAGGTTCTTCTAGTATTTTAGACATATGTATTTTGATAGGATGTAATTACTCCACCATGAAAAATTAAAAAATAACTTGCATGCAAGACTGCATGCTTTCGTCACGCCTATATTCCTGAAAGAGTAGGCAGAGGTATATATGCACCCACAGTTGACATGACAGTCGGAGAGTCTTTCGCCATATTGGGCACACATTTCTGGTTTCTCCACGATGTTTTCCTTCACCGTTAACACACATAAAATGTACTTAAGTCAGAAAAAGCCGGCGGCGAAAACATGGCGGCATTGGAACCTGGATTACCGAAAAGGAAGTTTATATTTCAAAAATTGTTGAAACAATTGCCATAAAATTTATATGAAAGTATAAAGTGTGACCAACCTTACAAATCAAAAATCATCAAAACCTGATTAGAATCGACGGTGTAAACATACAAAAAAAGCATAAAAATATACCGACTACTTGAAAGGCTTTTTTTTGAAGTTTAAAAAATATAGTTTTATTTATTTATAAACAACATATTTTTAACGTATTTTTTTTATTTTTCTAGGCACAAAATGAAGCGATCGCGACACAGATGGCTGGGGTGTGGTTTATTTTGTAAGTATTTTTTTTATTTTTTTTTTTATTGAAGAAAGATCAAATGAGTATGAAGTTTAGATGAAACTATAAAATGAGTGCAGTCTGTTTGTCTGTCTATCCATCTAATTAGTACTAAGACAAGTTTAGTGTTTGTGTTTATGTACCACAACTTAATTAAGTGATTATGACTTGTGGAAGAGTGGAGAATCCCACTACAGTTTTTTTTTTTACTTAAAAGGCTTTCTCCAAATACTTTAATAGACTTTTAAGTTTTATTTGAAGATTTATTTATTTATTTGTCCCCGCTAATCTCTAAAATGGCTGAACTGAACACTGGCCGACTGATGTTATAAGGATTAGCTTAGGCTACTTTTTTTTAGTTTAAATCAAACGCGGACGAAATCGCAAGTGCGTCTAGTATTATGATAATTCTCAAGAGGATAAGACAGCACTCGGGTCTTCAGATGGTAAGAGACAAGCGTGGCTTACAAACACTATAGATGTTGTAGATGCGACCCGGTCCTGTGGCCGGGCTGTTAGGTTTGTAGTGCAAGTCTACCGACTAACATACCTTTCGTATCGGAACACGATAATGTGATTATGGCGACAAGAATAGATAAGAAGGTGGATTCCTACCCAGACCAGTTGCTGCACAGCACTCTATCACCAGTAGTCTTGTTGAAAGTGACCCATTTAACCTACGAACCTGGTAGGGAGGCCAGTGCCACACCGGGAACCTGAAAAACCACGGGATCCACGTTAAAATATTATTTTTCTAATTCTGAGAATATAGCATTAGAAACAAAATATTACCGGTTACATCAGTGTTCATATATTTACTTATTTTAAATGCCAAAGCGCTTTGTCGTACTTCACAAGGTTGTGACAAAATGGAGGTCGGTAGGTAAATACCACATTCACATTAGTTATAAACACCTCTTACCTGTGGTTTTACCTGTGTTTTGATATTTTATTTTCACAAGTTTCTTGAGTGATTAGGAAAAAAATATACTTCTCTTGGTCTTAGCTTTTTTCCCGTGTCTATTTCATTATAATCGGCTTAGAGTTTTGAATGTGAATATATTACAATTTAACACACAAGAAAGGTAAGTAAAAATATACCGTCACGCCCGTATTCCTGAAAGAGTTAGCAGAGGTATATATGCACCCACGATTAGCCGACGATATTAAGAATTTAGGTGGCAAGTCCGTCGTCATACCGGGGACAAATCCAATTTCAGATAAAGTCATGTTTTTTAAAGAGACTAAAATTCTGTTAAAACAAGTTGACCTACCTGGGAATCGAACCAGGCACCTCGTGCGTCAAAGTTGGACACCGACTCCGCTCGCCCACAGAGATGGAACATAGATATTTGTATTTCCGGGTTTGGGTGTTTATTCAAAGCGACCGGCATCTGACCTCTGCAACCCAGAAGGGAAACTAGGCCCAACTTGAACTTGGACTATCCGAATGGAAGTCCGAAGCGCGTACCGCTAGGCCACAGCGCATTATCTAATAATGGACAGAAAAGATTTTTAACTTTATAATTTATACGTATTTAAACTACGCGGAAAACAATACGGGAAATACTAAATGCAAATTATACTTTTCCTTCTTCGAGCTTTATCTCATATTGATATGATAAAAAAACTAACCAAGTATTAAACGCTTTTGAATTAAAAGGGTTCCGTCATACATAGTAACATATTAAAAAAACTGAATCTCAAAATTACAAAAGGTACATTACATATATTTTTAAAATTTTAACTATCTTCATTAAAAGCTAAAAAATATGATTACAAAAGTAATTTTTAGATTTTTTTTGGGCCTACTATTTTCAATACTTCAAGCATTTTCGACGCCATTGCACTTAAAGTTTCACTTATTTTATATTTTACATCACAGTTAAAAATCAGGACTCATTTTGATATAATTTCATTTGAGTAAAATTTTAAAAACACTTTTGTTACTCTTGTATTTTGTTATATTTATTGATCATATTATTTTAAAATATTTAATAAAGTGAAAAAATATAACTTTTTATACCAAACGTTAATCACAAGCCTAATATGGTTTTTTAAATGTCTTTTATGTGATTAAACTTAGTATTTTTTTAAGTTTTAAATAAAAAATATTGAAACGTTATTTGTTTTGTAAACGTTTTGCGCTTTGGTCAGGAAACTCTATAAATTAATTTAGAGGAACCGTTATGAAAAAAAAAGTTTTATTTTATTCGACTACAGAACTCTAAAATGGACAATCGTAAAGTGCCATATACTGGCATTTTTTATGTTTAATTAGTAACAGGAAATTTGAATTTGAATTGCCAATCGATTTTTGTTATTACCAAGCTTTTTAACACATGTATATTGTAACATACATATGCGTCACCTATTTTAAACATATCATAAACCTATAGTAGCATCAAATATGTTTGTTCAATCATAGTGTTATAAAGAGGAAAGATTTGATTGTTTGTTTGTTGGTATTGAATAGGTTCTGTAAATACTGGACCGATTTGAACAATTCTTTTACCGTTAAAAGCCGATATTATCCCCGATTTTCAAGGATTCGAAACGGCTCTAAACATTTCGGTGATATTTGGTACCTGGTTAAAAAAATATTTAAATAGGTCTAGGTCTTACGAAATTGTGAATCTTCACAACTCCGGCGTGAGTAATTTTACTGGCTAACCTACCCTCTAAACCAGAACACGAAAATGGCGAGCACTGACTATTATAGCAGGAATAGGTAAGGAGGTGGTACCAATCCGGGCGAGTCGTTGCTAGACTCTACCATCTAGTCTATGTCACGGTATTTAAATATTAAGTATTAAAGAAAATGTTTGCGTAGGTTTATTCTTTTCAGTTATTGTTCGTACAATTACAGGCAGTTGTGGTTATTTTAATAAACTAAGATTATCAATAAAAACTCTGAATAGATTTTAAGCGAAAGGTCACGTAAAGTTAGATCTTTTTTCAGATTATCCATATTTTTATAATTATATCTTGCCTGTACATACACAATTTACTTTGTCAACTGTCAATTTGTTAGTGATAAATTCACTTGAGGGTGAACGTCGCTTATAGCTTTCTTTGTTCACGTGACGTGATCCTACTTTTACAGAGCTGTACGCGACAAAGCAGTGCGATTAAAGGCACCAAATGCCTAACAATGAAATGAGCAAAAGAACTACAATGCCTGATTTTGATAAAACCTTCAAGAATCCGTTTGTTTTCCAGGTTTGATAGTGGCAGTGTGTCTCGCAAACTTGCCGCTCACATCAGCAGTGAGAGCCACTAAACTAATATTCGCAAAGACCACATCCACCACATCCGGACCTGATGAGGAGCCATCAGCCCCAGAAGATGAAGTTCAGGTATGTCAGAAGACATTATCAGATTATCACAATCATTTAATTTAGATTTATATTTGCTTGTAGTGACCATTGCGTAATATTATTACATAAGCTTTTTTAATATATCGTTCTTTAATTAAAGCGATGAAAAGATAGTTTAATAGAACTACCATATTGTGTCAACCAAGGAACGCTTAAAATGAATTTGAACGCCCTCTTCCTACATTCTATAGAGCCTGTTCAATATAATAAATATCATAAGATTGTGATATCATAAGAAAAGGATTATAATATTTCACAAACATATTAATATTACAAACAATAAATCACAAGGGAAATGGCGTTCACCTTGGCTACCGTTCAAAGAATTCCTGACCAGTTTCCGCAACAAAAAAAGCAGCCACTTCCGGTAATTTCCACTGCCTTCATTCTTGTGCAACTCATCGATGTAATGATGCTAATTGTTTTAATTATTTCCCTTTTACACCGGCTAGCATTCTTCTACACATATTAATACCAATAATGTTTATTTATTGGAAAAAATCGCAATATTTGCAACGTGACGGACAGACGGATTTGTTTGAGTGAGACATACATTCCAATCACGTGAAAACTCATTTTGTGACAGACAATACAAATATATTTAAATATGACGTTAATTCTTATGCTAAAGAAAAGCAGCCAGTATACGAGTATTTGTGCAATATAGTAATATTTAAGTATGACGTTAAGTTTTCATGCTATAAAATCCAGCCACTATCTTTGTACAATATAGTAATATTTAAATAAGACGTTAAGTTTATATGGTATAAAAATCCAGCCAGTATCTTTGTACAATATAAAAAAAATTAAATATGACGTTAAGTTTTTATGGTATAAAAATCCAGCCAGTGTTAAGTAGCGAATGACAATCATTGGTCACAGCTTTTCGGGAGCTTGGTCTTTGGGTTAGAATATGAATAATTATGTGTTATTTTTTAAATCATCACAAAATTAATCTTGAATAAATATCGATTTCAAATTATTTGATAGGCATTTCTAATCGTGACACTACATTGGCATTTGGCGAATATGGCGCTAGCTCTGATGTTTTGCCTTACCGTTAGCTTAAAGTACTGTTAAATATTGATTAAATAATACAGCATCTCCGTTAAAAACAGATAATAGCAACTAGCATATAAAAATAGAAAGAAATTAATTGTGTTAATCTCGTATTTGGCGGTTCTGGGGCGATTTTCGAGAATGTCTTTTTATATATCATCTTGGCGTTAATCCCAACAAGGGTCAGGATCCGCCTTCCTCGTCATTCTTCTCCACTTTTAGACACAAAGCATCCTCTGACGTGAGATTATCAGCTCTCATACCTCTTTAAGGACTTGGGGTAGACCCCAATGTGTCTCCTTATTCCCTATGTATTATTTCGGTCTGCGTATGAGACTATACAAATTTAACCAAACATATATTTTTATCGCATAAGATAACGATCAAGAGCTGATGGTAAGAGACAACCGTGGCCTATAAATATCATAGATGGTGTAGGTGCGACACTGTCTGTGGTCGGGCTGTTAGATAATTTTTAATAGGATAAGAGAGTGAACATGCACACGGGTCTCCTGATGGTAAGAGACAAAAGTGGCCTATAGACACCATAGATGTTTTAGGTGTGTCGTTACCCTGTATTCGGGCTGTTAGACCTTATGTGCAAGTCTACCGGCTACTCTACTTACCGGTCCGGAACATGACAATGTCATTATGGTGGCAGGAATAAGTAAGCCAGTGGATCCCTACCGGGCAAGTCACTGCACAGTACTCTACTACCAGTGGTCTTGTTGGTAGTGACCCAGTTAACTTATGCTCGCCTCTTACGAGCTGCCTGGTAGGGGGGATCATGGTATATTCTACACAGAGGACCCGGACCAACACGGGGACCTACATCGTATGTGCAAATCTACCGGCTACTCTAACCTTTAGACTGCAACGCGACAGTGTCATTGTGGCCAGTAATATTAATTATTATTTATTTATTATTACAGATAGAAACAACCGCTGAAGGTGCGGAAAGCAACACGACAAACAGTAAACTTACAGGAATACCACAAATCGACTACATATACGACCCCAACCTGCCCCGCGAGCTTAATGGATACAACCTATCAGAGTACCCCTTCTATGAGACTGTACCACCTCCGGAGACCATGGACTTCAAATGTGACGGCCTACACGATGGGTTCTATGCATCGGTACCACATAAATGCCAGGTACGTACCAGTGTACTATATCCGAGTACCAGGTACTGACAGTAAAAAGGATAGATACTTATCTAATGTTACTGCTTAGGAAGTTATTTTTATTATTATCAAACCGGCGGATTTCCTAGTTGCAAAGAATACACGTTGTCTATTGATATAATATGTATGTGCGTTCATGCATATATGCGTGAGTGCGTGCGTGAGTGCGTGTGTGTGTGTGTGTGTGTGTGTGTGTGTGTGTGTGTGTGTGTGTTTGTGTGTGTTCGTGTACATGTGTGAATTTGAAAATGGTGTAGATATGTGTATTTTTCTTCACGATTTTCAAAGTCATCATTGTGTAGCTATGTACCTATTCAAAATTCTTACGCCTTGGCTGTTTCAGGTTTACCACCACTGTCTATTTGGCACGAGGTACGATTTCCTGTGTGCTAACTACACCGCCTTCGATCAGAAAACTTTCATTTGTCATTTTGTTTCCGAAGTAGACTGCAAAAATTCGCCAAATTATTTCAGCAGGTATTAGTTTTATTATATATATCTAAATCTTCCTATATTCAGATACAAACCGCACAATAATCGGTGCAGCTGTTCTTAAATTTATCTCAAACTGACTAAATATAAACTAATATACAACATCTGAATAAAGCAGGATAATATTATATTAAGGGAAAATTTTAAAATTATATTATTAAAACATAATATATAATAAGCTTATTTATTTCAAAAAACTTATTATAATAAAACATAAGTAACACCTTAAACCCTATTTTAGTCTAAATCACATAATTGTTCTTGGTTATTTTAGTTTGTAGAAGAGTACATAAATGTATATTTAGATAAACATAATATCAAAAACTATAATTCACTAATAATTTTTATATTCAATTGATTTTGTATTTGTAATGACTAAACACTATATGAATTATCTGATCTGTTATGGTCTAAGATCCGAACTTAAGCCGATTTTGCACTGAGCTGATAATGGAATAAAACTTATTTTATAATACATTTAGTATATTAGAGAATATATTAAAAATGGGTTGCCAAGAAAAATTCAGTTATATTTATTGAATATTTAATTTAATTTCGCTCTCCAAGCTCCCTTACTATTACCGGACCTTACGCCACAGCTTCCTACTCTTTTCAACATTAAGATTTTTTTTTAAATAGGAAAACAATCAACCCTCGAAAGGCAGTAGCTACAAAACGCATTCGTTGAGTTCATGGCCTCTCATCCGGTAGACTTCTATAGTAACGGGTTAAATCTGTCACCAATGCCATCAATCAGCTGAAATAAAAGTTACCAAAATATATACGAGTATATATATTTTGAGTACCTTCATGCCTATTATCCCCGAAGACGTAGGCAGAGGTGTCCTAATATATTCACTACTCGTAACTCCAGTAGGTAAATATACTAAAAGACCCACGATTAGCCAAGGTACTAGGGCCCATGGTGTGATAGGTGGCAAGCCTATCGCCACTTCGGGCACATTCCAATCCTGGGCAATGAAATGCTTATTCAGAAAAATCTGAAAAACATTTAAGAAAAGCTGCCAGACCCGGGAATTGAACCCGGGACCCTACGCAGCTAACGGTATTAACAGGTGGATACTACTAAATAATATCCACAAGTAATGGTATTAAAAAATATTAATAAATTCTAATTACTATTTCCAGGAACGAAGCACTCTACAAGGCTGCTTCAACAGCCCCTCCTCCCCCACCACCAACTACCAGTACCACTACTACCACCACTACCTCACGACCGAGCAGACCACCACGTCGTCGGCCCTACCACCGCTACGAGTATTATGATGATGACTATTACTACCCAGCGAGAGATGACTATGACTATGAAGAAAGGTTAGTTGTTTCCACCTATTAGTAAGGAACATTTAACTGGATAATCAACGCCCTTCGATATATTAACTGTCTACTTTATACTCAACTGAAATATAACTTTACTAATAAAAATTTGTAATTTTTTGAAGCTTTTTTCCCCGTGCTGGTCCGGGTTCCGTGGTAGAATAGGCCAACTGCCTTCCACCCAGGCAGCTCGTAAGAGGCGAGCACAGGGTCTATT
>DVZL01003123.1:0-14374 GCA_018236625.1 Lasaia peninsularis
TATATCTGGCTAACTCTGCGGGGATAGGAGCGTGACTATATTTTTAAGAATGTCATATCTCCCATTGTTGCCAGTTACCACAAATTTTCACAAAAACCTAGCAATCCAGGCTTCCATTGGCATTTTACGCAATAAGTATTGTAAGTTGGAATAATTTCAGCTCTTTGACACTTATCTGTGTTATTAAAATACCCTCTTTTTTATATTGTCGGTTAAAATGTAGTTTATGTCCTTTCTCAAGAACAATTCTATCTCCGAACTAAATTTCGTCAAAATCGGTTAAGTGGTTTAGGCGTGAAAGCGAAACAGACAGACAGATTTACTTTCGTACTTATAATTTTAGTAGGTATTCATTTAACACTTCATTGTACATAACTAATACTTATTTTATAAAATAACAACAAAATGAATCTAAAATATTCACATTTATAATTAATATTAGTACGGATAATTAATTTTTTTTAATTAAAAATATTTTTTTAATATTACTAAGAAGCACTCCAACTTTATTTGTTTGAATATATGTGATTAATGTAATTTTTTACAGGAACGTTTTATATATACCCAAATAACGCTTTTGAAGTGAAATGTGACGACGAATATAGGACTTGGTTAATTGGTGGCGGAGAAGAACAAACTATGAAATACGAGTTGGATCTGCAATCTTACTGGTTGAGCACAAAAAAATTTACTATGAGAAACTTTTATGGAGTAAGTATAAAATTCATTAATATTTAAAAAACCACCGAAAGCGAGTGAAAAAAAATTAAAAACGCATAAAATTCCCGACTTTATACTCGGACATCCCTAGTGATTTTTTTTATTAACAAAACAACGAGCTAGCACACGGCTCTCCTTGTGGTAAGCCTATTGACACTGTAGACGTTATCGGTGCGTCGCTATCCTGTGCAAGTCTACAGGCTATCCTCCGAACCGGAACACGACAAAGTGTTTCAATAGGGCAGATAGCATTAACTCGTTTTTGTATTTTAGTTATAGAACGCATTGACCTTAAAGTTATCAATGCATTTGTTTTTGACTGGCTTCGAAGTATAGAAATTCATATTTACCCAAGTACTCCACCAATTTTATTAATGGATAGGTTACAAAGATGATTCCATGTCACTGTCCAAATTTGTCTCCGTAAAATGATCTTGATGATAAAATAACTTTCATTCGTAAATATATGTATGTGTAGTTAATCATTCTCAAAATACACCTTTTAGCTTAAATTATTTGTTTACATATAAAATACCTCATAGTTACGTAATTATAGAAGTTAGAGGTATAATTGTGTCGCGGAACTTTTATGGATCTACTAAAATACTATATTTTTGTAGTACATTGTAAACATGTATAATCAACAGAGGGTTTAGCATATACACAAAAGGTTTTAAGGTGCGCTTTTTTCCCGGATAGCTTTATAACTTTGATTAATTTGTGTAAAAACTAATTTATTGGCTATAGCGATCTCTAATCATGTTGCTTTCTAATAGTAAAGGATTTTTGAAATCGGGTCGGTAGCTATCCGCTAAGATTTATGCCCGCTTTATACACACAAACTTACAAACAATAGTCTTTATAATATTAGTAGATATGAATGAATCGACTCTGGTAGTCAGTGTTCGACTTTGACGCATGACGACCCGCTTCAATTATCTAGGGTTAGGACAGTCTGTCATCATGAGACTCAATATTTTCGGCTAACAGTAGATGCATAATAGTATGTTCCTCTGCCTACACTTTCAGGGGTTCATATACCCAAAAAAATATTATTTAGTTCAATTTATTTTTTATTTCAGATCGAGATACATCAGATGGCATACATATTAAACTTAGGGGTTCCACACGTGACTCAAGAAATGCAAGTTGAAACTGAAAATTTTCAATTGGATGATAGTAAAGGTTTAAAATTTAAATTATGGAACGGTGAAAATATAGAAGCTAAACCAACGGATAGGACCCCCTTAGGTTACTTTATTACAGAAGTTGGAAAAGTAAGTATATGCTTACTTATGCCCAGTATCGCCTCTGTGAATCCGAGAATTGATTGTCGGAGAGATGGTAACTTCTCTGAATTTTTTCCTGTTTACATAAAAAATGTAACGTTGTCTATGTCAATCTCTGCCTACCCCTTCAAGGATATGAGTGTAGCAATATTTATTTTACACCCTTTAATGTTCAATAATATAAGACAGCGAACAAACACACGGGTCTCCTGCCAAATGAGATAACCGTAGTCTATAGGCAGATAAAGATGTCACAGGTACGGCTGTCCTGTGTCAGGACTACTGGGCTTAAGCCCTAGGGTGTATTTAATCCTAATGTTCATCCTATTTAAAAAAAACAATTTCTCAATGCTTGCTTACCTTGTGGCAATTGGCCTTGTGTATATCGAGTGACTAATCGTTTCCGTTACTATTATCTAAATATAAATAGCGACATCTATTGGTTGCGTCGGGTCATTAGTTGCATTGAAGCCCCTTTAAAAATTTGCTTTATTATGTGTTTTAGTTTTTTATTATTATGTGTGAAAAAATCTAGCTATCATGATTTAAAAGATTCAACTTGATGACATACATACTGAAGGACATACGGACAGATATTTTTATCCTTCCATTGTAGAAGCCTAAAAAAGATAACATATTTAATCGTGTGCCAAAAAGGAGACTGCTTCGACGTTTTTTGAAGAACTTACGTACCTATTCGAATATTATTTATAATTTATTGTATGATAAAGCATGAATACTTAATTTTCAGAATGAAGAAAACACAAAATATACATATAAAATTACAATTGAGAGTCATATCAGCGGCCAATTACCAGTTGTAGATGTATATACTCCAACAAAAAAACCAGATGTACCAGTAAAAGAAAATTTTGAAATAAAGTTCAAGACCTTATGTTTTTCCACCACGTAGAATTAAAAGAATGAACAATGAATTAAAAAAAAACCGACTTAGTGCGAGTCAGATTCGCGCGCTAAGCGCACCGTCTTCTATAACAAAAGTAGAAACCTCGTGATATCATATTACAATAGCTAATAAAACTAAATTATAAATATTAGGACTCAGCCGCGTGCTTCATGTCGCGATCTAAGTAAGCGTAGCGACATCTATTTTGTGTCAGCTAAAAATTACGTTTGTTGTATGTAACCACCTTAAATATTTAGTTTATTCTGTTCTTTAGTATCTGTTGTTATGAAAGCAACAGATGCTAACAACCGAAATAGTCTAGGTTCACGAAAACTGACTGAAACGAGACTGAAAAGTCTTAGTAAAAAATCATTTTACTCTTTGGCTACTGTACCTTAAAACTAGCCGGTGAATCGTAAAAAAAACTATTAATAACAACAATTTTGATGTAAAATTCTATATATAAAAGGCAAAAGTGATTGACTAATGTATAATATGATGATGATAAAATTATAAAAAAGTGGACTAATTTTGTAGAAAAAGTGTAGTTAATAAGTAAAACAGTGTAAGGATTATTAATAAATATTTTTCATTAATGACAAATTTTTTAACCCTTTATGTTACACTTAATAGCATCATTAAATATAGTGGCGAAATAATATTATATTTATTATAGCGCCATCTTTACAAAGAACATAAAACTATTTATCATCATACCGTTTCAGTGGAGGTTTTTAAATTAAAAATTCAACTGTGTAATATTTAATATTGTAGCCTATTCAATGTTATGAAAAATATACAGATGGCGCTATTAACATTTCATTCATGTAGGTCCGATTTCATTCTAATTTGGATTATTTAATTTTATTTGCTTACAAAATACCGCTATAAACTTAAAGTCAAAATCGAGTCTACGATAACCAAACGAATAATAAAGCTACAAAATGTAACTAATCTAAGTTTTTAGCTCTATTAAGTAGATAGCCTTTTTAAAACTAAGAGCCGAACCCGATACCGTCCAAGACTTGTGCCTATAGACAGCGGGTTTGAAGTTTGTATTCTGTTTTTTTTTTTCACAAAAGAAAACATATTTTAACCCTTAAATTATGTTGGATTTTTTAGTTATTTTAGTAAAATTTTAGAGCCTTTACATAAATGCTTCCGGTAATGTTTATATTATTTTGTGGAATAAGACAACGAAAAAAAAAACACGTGTCTCCTGATAGAAAGATACATGGCTATAAGATACTATAGATATTATAGGTGCGTTGCTAACTCATGGCCGGGGGCTTCTGGACCGGATTACAACAAGAAATTATGGCAGCAGGAAAAGGTGAAACAGTGGATCTCTACCCAGGCGAGTTGCTGCATAACAGTCTACTTACTAGTGGTCTTGTTGGAAGAACCCCAGCTAACTTAGGCTCGCCTCTTATAAGCTGTTTGGTAGGGAGGCAGATGGTCTACACACTGGACATCCAGGCCAAGAAAACTAAACTATATGACGATAATTTAATATGAGACTTTTAGAACTGACTACATAAAAGAAAAAATTAAATTATATTACCGTTTTTGGATCTGCGGTTGGCTGTTACTGCGGATCAGTTGACGGAGACAACAAAAAAGAGTAGAAATAACATTTAATCGCCTCTTTGGTGTAACGGTACGGCTGTCGCCTGTAAAGACCGTTAGCCGCGTGGGGTCCTGGGTTCAATTCCCAGGTCCGGCAATTTTTCTTAAAAATGTTTTTCAGATTTTTCTGAGTAAGCATTACAGTGCCCGGGATTGGAATGTGCCCGAAGTGGCGATAGGCTTGCCACCTATCACATCTGGGCCCTAGTACCTTGAGTAATCGTGAATGTTGTAGTATATCTACCGGACTTGCTAGTCCTGGATATACTAGCACGTATCTCTGTCTACCCCTTCGGGGATAATAGGCGTGAAGAAGCTTTTTCTTTTTTTTTTAAATTACATAGTCAAAACTTTAAAAAAGTATCCCCGATGAGGTGTATGCCTCATCGGGGATATTTTTCGGGATCGGGGAAATACATATTTATGCACCCATGATGTGATAAGTGGGGGGGCGTCGACGTATTGGCGAGATATTTATTCTTAGATAACGTTGTTTTGCAAATACTGAAAAACGATACGAACATATATACGAACATATTCTTGGAATCGACCTCTACCTTGGAATCGAATCAGAAACCTCGTCCATCAAAGTCGGACACCGGCTGCACTCGACCACAGAGGTTATTGATCTGAAATAAGTTTTCAAATTAGAAATAACTCAAAAACCTTATCTGACCTCTTTATCAACGTGGAACCGCCTCCGAATCTTTCCATTCAAGTAATACTAGAAAGATCCAAGGTAATATACACGAAATAGATAACTTATTTCTTTTAAAAACCGACTCCATATGACCACGCGTTGTTTCTATGTTCATCACATAAATGCCTGTCAAAGTCGGAAATCGAACTAAAACCTTGCGGTTGGCCAAAGACTGAATAATGCGTCCAAATAGCAGTATTGAACATAAATATCATTTGACGTAGTTTCAGAGTAAAAGATAACGTCAATCTCTGTTACAATACCGTTTTGGATTCTGCTATTTTAATACGGGAGGTAGCAGATTATTTGACTAAGATTATTAAATCTCCAGAAGTGACTGTTGGTTCAGCTTTTCAATATATTTTTTATTTTCATAGACGTAAAAATAGGACTAAAAGATTTAAAAGACACATACAATACATGTTTTTTTGCCAACGAGTCTCGATAGTCTCGTGGTTAGCGATTCGGACTTCCCAATCCTAAGAGCTTTTCTAGCTTAAATACATTTGCTGAGTGCTCTTAGTTGAAAAAAAACATCATGAGGTTACCGGTATAGTTTATTTGAATTCAACCTAATCTAGAATTAGGCCATGGCAGTGGTTCTGTTTAAAAACTTAAGCTCTACTTAAATCTCCTACATGAGTAACAATCGACAAAATCGATAGTCAATGAATACGAAAATTCACCGCTCTCAAGAATATTTTTCACTGAGAGACGAAACAAATGAGTTCAAGTCCTGTCTTGGTGATATTTTTTCACTTGTTAATAAATTTGTGTTTTATTTCAAGTGCATGAATATCAATCAAATCAAATTAATATACATAATATATTATTAAATCATCTATGTGTCAGTGAAAGTCCTCATTTAGTCAAAAGTGGTTATTTAAATTTGACAAACAGACACTTTAATTTTATTTTTTCAAACAGATAACGGATATGGTCTAAAACATGACCTTGGGATCATAAGATATAGAACTGCTTTAGTATTTTTAGTGACATTTAGTTGAGATCGATCTAGCTAAGTATTTTTCCATTATATAAAATTAGGCACCAAACCATTTTTGCGCTACTGCATTGGCTATCCTTTGCACAGATACTGAGGTTGAAGGTTTTGATTTATGCCTTTTACGGCATTTGATGGATGGTTCTATTTCCTCTATTCTACATTGCAAGGCTTCCTAACTCGTATTTAATCAAATGTGCACTTTCATATCACGCCTTTTAATAAAAATCGGACTCGTGCACGAAGGGTTCTATACCTTCATCTGTAAACACGGCAAAAAAATCAAGTTTGTTGTGTGGGAGCACCTATATTATATTTTATTTTTAGTATTTCTTTTTAAAGTGGCAAAAGAATCACGGTTAATGAGACACAGTCGAACAATCAAGTCAGTGCAAAAAATAGGGTACAAAAAAGATAACTATTTTAGTTCTTATTTTTATTTTACTTTTCGTTTTTAGGATTCCGTACTCAAAGGGCAAAAACATACCCTATGTATTATTCCTAGACCCTATTATACCTGGGCCTATATTACTGACACTTCGTTGTCCGTCTGTCTACCATTCTGTAGAAAGTTGAAATTTTCACAGAATACATATTTCTATCTCTAAACTGAAAACAAAAACAAATAAATGCATAAAGGAAGCTATAAAAAGCGTGATTGGTTGTGGTTGTGACTAATGATGGTATGGAACCCATAGAGCGAGAGTCGGACTCGCATATAGGTACAGACACACGTGCTCAAAAAAAGCATGCTTATTAGCATGCTTAAAACGAGCATATGCTAATTACTAACTAGCGTAACATACTTATTACTAGCAATGTTGTGTCACACATGCTACTAATGAGCACTTGCTCATTAAAAGCATGCTTTCGTGCTAGTAATGAGCACGTGTGTCAGTACCTTAAGAGTTGTCATGTCTGGAAATTATAAATTACAAAACTTTCGACTTGAAAAACATTACAGGACGATGTCTAAAGTTTTATTTAACAAAAAAAAAAGCAAATGAAATCGGACTGTGCGTATAATTTTATTGTTTCCTTTTTTATGCATCTACCATTATTCTTTCTTTTTTTTCTGTTGGTCCAAAGGTTGCCTTTTAGAGAATACTATACGCATTAAGCTCGTCTTTTGTATAACATATTTGTATGTACAAAAATATTAAATCTATACATATAATAAAACTAGCCTTCTAGAAGGAGCTGGGATAGCTGGAGTAAGTATCCATGTCGCAGACGCACAATAGCTACCGTAAAGCTAAGTGCGATTGACTGCCCGCGAACAAAAATAAACTGTAGAAGAGTAAAATTTGTATATTCAAGATATTTAAAAAATAATAGGTCCAGTCGACTAAAACAAGTAGTAAAACACATTTTTCGCATTTTTAGAATTCTTTACTGTCTGTCTGTCTATTATTTTTTAGGTATTCAATCACGCAAAATCCACTGAACGGATTTAAATGAAACTTGGTAGGATTGTAGTTTACCGAGCAACATATAGGCTACTTTTTACCCCTATAACCTATAACGGGTTTCCGTCGAAGAGGGAGCCAAAATTTAAATTGCATATAATTTGTAAACGTAGCTTCAGATTACATTTTTTCTTTTTTATTTCATAGAACATAGCTTTTAGAATAAGCTGTCATATTTTCAAAGTTGTAAGATTTTTAGTTCAGAAATTACAGACCTTAACAACTCTCAGTATAAATAAGCTTCTAGCATAACTTGAACTCTGAAATGCAGGAGAAACTTGACGCGTATAGGTCAGCTTAAACTGGAAGTTGATTTTATTAGGTCCGCTTTGTTGATAAACGTACCATCCTAGGGCCGTTAAAGAGAAAAACCTAAGTTTCGTAGGGCTGTAGTCTGTTAGTACAGACTACAGTCCGAGTACCGATCAACATATAGGATAATTTGTATCCGAATGCGCAAAGAAAAATGTGTTTTTTATCAAAAATTGTGGATTGATTTTGATAAGATTTAGTCCTGTTATCTATTATATTTCTGCTCTGTTTTAGTTCATACCACCTAAAAACTTAATAAATAATTTTTTCTGACTATTTTAAAAGAAAGGCGGTTATCTATCTAATACCTTAAACGAACAATTCTTGTATATATCAGCGATTTAGATAACGGCTCAAACGATTTTCTTGAAATTTTGTATATAGGGGGTTTCAAGGGCGATAAATCGATCTAGCTAGGTTTTATTTTCAGGTTTCTTTTATTATTCGTGATTTCATGGAATAAAAACCTATATCGTTACAATACAAAGCTAAATTTCGCCGCATTATGTGTAAGAATAGAATAGCTCAGTTGGGAAATCGGGCGCTTTAATTTGGAAAAACTCTGGTTCAAAACTTACCCTCCAAACCAGAACACGACAATGGCGACCACTGACGCTATTGTGGCAGGAATATGTAAGGCGGTGGTACCAATCCGGGCGGGTCGTTGCAAGACTCGACAACCTAGTCAATTTCACGAAGTTGGTGACAATAGACCCTGTGCTCGCCTCTTATGAGCTGCCTGGGTGGAAGGCAGTTAGCCTATTCTACAACGGAGCCCGGACCAACACAGGGTATCTATAGGCGTCGTGTATGTTTTATCATCGGATGATTCTTCTATGCAACTAGCACAAACAAAAAACAACATTGTAATATATGACATAAGCACAAACAGCAAACAACATTGTAATAAGAAACACATATAAACAGATTTCTTGATATATTCTGTATTTCTGTTTTATTTTTTGGTTATCTATTGTTTGTAGATTTAATAAATTAAATAAATATACAAAGAGTTAATAAACAAACGTTTACATAGACAATGTATAGCCCCGGCAATCCGGAATAAATATTAAATGGTGCAGGTGTGATCGATGTCTGTAACTGGGTCTGTGTGTCACGGCTGTCCGGCTCCTGTTGTCTCTACCATGCCGTAATTACTCTACTTAACATCTATACATCGGTCACGTAGACCTACTGTACCGTGATATCTTCCTTGACACCTGATATTATTATGGCCAAAGAAGCGATATCTATACATTATGTTGATCAGCTGGTACCCAAGCAAGTTGGATAGATGCTGAATGAATCAGGGTAGCCGTTAATTTTGTTTACACACGCACTGTTAACATGTACCTAACATGTTAATGGTGCGTTTTGTATTCTGAACTATCGGGAAACTCGTTTGCTTTCAGGGCATTGTTAGGGCTGAAGCGACACTTTAGTGTCTCTACCATGCTCGCTTATGCGGTTGTTGACAATTTCTCATCTATCCTGCGCAAGAAAGCTGGCTCACTATTACGTAGAGTTCGCGGTAACCTTAATAATGTACCTACTGCAAAGAATTGCTGACAGCAGGGACTGTCTGTTTGTTAAGCACGAAGTCACGAAGTCCAAATCACGAAGTTTTGTTTAAATAAGAAAGAATTATTAACACAATGGGTCAATGTTGTCTGATTTTTTTTGGTAGCATTTATATGCAAAACTAAGTAAGATTTAGTAGTCTAACACTTTTGTATACAAATCTACTTCTTTAGTGTACAAAGATATGTACTGTTAGTGGTGACAGAAAGAGGGTTTGTAAAACATTCCTCTTTTTTAAAGTATATTAGAACGATTTAAGTGAAATATTTAATTGCAAATATTTTCTATTTTTTACGCCACTATGGAATGATTAAGGAGGACTGTATTCCTCTTCTTTAATCCAAAAAGTTTTTTATATGAAGTTCTTCCAACTATTTATTATTTTTAAATATTCTTTTCTTAGTACTAAGTTGCGAAATTCCCAAATTGCAGTCGTAACCAATCTCTATGGCACAAATAGCCATCATGACTTGCAACCCAAAAAAAACTTGGGAAAGAATGGGATTTAAAATGTGTTGAATAAGAAGATGAATGTTGGTTTTCGCGTTCAGAGTTCAAATGGATTCCAATACAAAATGACAATAGTAGGTGTCAGTATGCGGCGACGCCTCAATCCGATACTACAATTTAGAATCATAATATATGCATGCCTGATAAAAAAACAGCACGTATAAATATATTATGTTTTTTATTTATATTACTAAAGCTTTAATAAAACCTCAAAACACGCCGCACATCGATGTCTACGTCTCGAAATCAAGACGTAGATGTGACGTCACCCTCTGTGAAACGAGAGATTGGCTATCACTCGTTTCACAGAGGGTGACGTTTCGCCATTGTGTTATGAACACGTGGTTTGATGCTAATAATATATTTTAGTTGATAATAACAAATTATTACCTAAAATAAATATCTAATATACATTCATTTACATATAAATAGTTTTGGGTTATTTGGGTTTCATTTACATTTTTTCAACACTTGTATAAACGTTATTATTTTACATGTAAGGTTTCTCGGGATTCAAACAAAACTTCTTTCGCAGAGCCGAACTCTACTGTTATGCAAAAAAATCTAAGCCAGCTGATGCGTCTCTACATCGTGTTATACACCCATAAAAAAATTTCCTCACCAGCGGTGCAGGCTGTGATGCGTGAATCCTAGATAAACAAAGATATTTTCAAAGAAGGATAGGCGTGTTTTGACCTGTAATTTTTTAGAAGCGTCTATAAACGTCTGTGATGAAAGGCCAAAGTTAAAATAAATAAAATATTAAATTATTATTTGATTGTCTCCATTTCTGGCATAAGTCCGGGCAGCAGAGCCGTATGCAGTAGATTTGAAATTCGGTTTTTTTCTCTCCTACTCAAAAATACCCCCTTATGACAAATATAAAGTTTGCCCAGCGATATTGTGGTCGAGAAATTTTACATTTTTTTAACAAGTAAAAAATAATTTTTTCGGGTCGGAATCGACGTTTTTTAGATAAATTGGGTAATTTTAAACATAAAAGTTTCATACCGCTAAAGTTAACCGTTTTCGAGTTATTAGGAATAATTAAGTAATGGCACATATGTATTTATTCTTAGCAGAAAAGATCCAAATAAATTATTGTAACCTTAAAATCTTTTTTCTCGACCTCCTTAAAATGTTTTATTGATTTTATTTATACTTTTTTTTAAGTTTTAGGTACTAAAACCCCTACGTTTTCATAAACGCTTCCAATTGGTGGCAGGTAAAGTGAAGTGTGGGCCTTTGCCATGACCCTTTTCGAGCACAATAAAAGCATTAATAGACGCATGTGTAAAAAACAATTTGAATATTGCTTTTTTTGGGGTTAAAAAAAATGTATCGTGACACGTGTTACTCGATACTCTCCGCCTACCCCGTAAGAGACCTGGCGTGGAGATATTTATGTATGTATGTAGTAATGTTTCTCGATTGTCTTGACTTCTAAATTCTATATTTTTTTAAAGTAAATAAATAAATAATGTAGTCACGCCTATATCCCTGTAGATGTAGGCAGAGGCAAACCCATGATTAGCCGACATTATTAGACCCCATGGTGTGACAAACGGCAATTCTTCGCCATATCGAACACAAATACAATCTTATGCAACATTATGTTTTTCAGATCGACTGACGAAACTCATAGAACAAGTTGCCCTAACTGAGAATCATACCTAACACCTAGTGCGTTATAGTCGGACATCAAGTACGTTCGAAAACAGTCGATTGTAAATTATTATGTTGAAAAATTGTAAAAATGATTTTGTTTCTTCAAATGTCTATTAATACTGATTAACAACTCTCATGATACAGGACTAAGATGGGCCTATTTCTTTTGTAGAAGAATTTGTTCTCCTGAGATTTGAGCAATGTTTGTCACTAACACCGAGACTACATAGAAATATTCCACAACTTGCTTGAAATGAAAACTCTCGTATCTATTCTTAACACCGTGAGATTAATCCTTAACATTGTCATAGGTATTCTGTGTTAGTAGAGCTCACTCACGCAAAGGATTACTCTCAGGCTGGTAACACACTATTACTATCATTGGCGGATAATTGACAGATATACCAACGGCCCATAGTTATGTAAGTTGCTGCGATAATACGGACAGAATCTTGTCAATTGCCATACAATTTCATAACAATACGTAAATAGTTTCACAAGTCATTAAACTGGATAATTTGTTTACTGACATAACTATTTTGTATTCAACACGAATGATACTTTTTACTCGACTATAGCGAAGTAAAAGATGGAATGATTCAAACATTGTATTTTCTATAGTAAAGCAAGGCAAACAACACTTGTGCACTGTACCTTAGTTATTAGTAATTGATCATTGTTAACTTAAGACTGCGGTTCTTCTTGAGGGGTTGAGTGTAACCAACACTTCACCTCTGTGGTGTAACGGTAAGGTTGTCGCCTGTAAATACCGTTAGCCGCGTAGGGTCCCGGGTTCAATTCCTAGGTCGGGCAAATTTTCTTAAATGTTTCTCAGATTATTCTGAGTGGTGGGTGTTCTAGTACCTATATCTACTGGACTTACGAGTCGTAGATATACTAGCACCTTCGGAGATAATAGGCGTAAAGGTACATTTAATACTATTTTATAAATATCCCGCAAAATTAAAACACAAACGAAAGGAAAGGTAGTAATCGTCACAAATCTCAAATTTTATTATTATCTTTTTATTTTAAAACAAAAGAAATTATGGTATAAAACAAACCCGCTTCCCATTCCTGTATGTTCCTATTAATCTTTATATATTTAAAACTACCCAACGGATTTTAATGCAGTTTTTTATAGATACAGTGATTGAAGCGGAAGGTTTATATATTGCAATGAAATGAAAATTATTTATTTGCCGAATATGTGTGTTTAAAAAGATGTCACGGAACAGAATTAATTATATCAACATATTCTACCACTATGTGGTGTGCAAATATTTCAAAATATAATTCATATTTATTTATTTATTAAACAATATATTATTATACACTACTTATTTTATTATCTATAAGTAAACAATATTTTCACACGACTTATTTTAACCCTGTCTACCATAAACTACTACTAGAGTAGGGTAGTCGGTAAACTTACTTACATAAGAGGATTACCATCCCAGCCTCAGGTTGGCAACGCATCATTTCCACCTTCGGTGTCTATAGGCTATGTGTATTTCTTAACCTCAGTAAATCCGTCAGCTTGTTTGCCTTCCATTGTCACAAAAAAACGAGGTCCTTGGTTCGATTTTTCTTCTTCTATTAGTTTTTCTGTTTATCTGAAAAACATAACATAGCTTGAGAGAGCTCATCGTGAGTGCACAAACCTACTCCTTCGGGATTGGATGGCTAGGCAGAACTACAAAATATGTGCCCACGTCCAAGGCGGCGTTCAAATGTGGACTACCGACTAAAGTCTAGACTAAAGACTAAAGTCCGAAGCACGTACCACCGGGCCACCAAGGCTGCAAAATATATATTATAATATTTTAATAGATGATAATAAAATCTGCAGGGCCGCCCTCACTGTAGGTAAGGTTCACAAAATACTTTAAGTGTCTTGGCACATTCGCTATAACGTTCTCGAATGGACTCATTTCATAAGCAAACATTACCTCAGGAAACTGTTTAACTTCACTACTCACTCGACTGTAAAATGTTTTTGTAGGCTAAAGCGGTCGCAACTAGTGTTCATGATTTTGATCGATTAACAACAATGGCGCAGAGAGAACTGCTCACGTAGTAAGTAGGTACAATTGAATTTCTTTTTACAAATATTCATAAACAAATAATTCTATTATTTTTATCGATGCATTATTTATCATATCTATCCATGTATTATTTCGGAAGATTTCTAATCATAACTCATAAATCTCCAATCTTGTGACTAACACAATGTGTTTGAAGATAATTGTCCTTTAATAATAGTACCTACATTAACGTGTCAATTACATTTAGCATACTGATAAGAATTTAAATGCAGATAAACTGCAAAAACCGACTTCAATGTCATTATCATGTCTTATAATATGTTCTGGTTAATATTTAAAAAAATAGCTGAACTGATTACCAAATGTAACTAGGACCACCTCTGGTGGATGTGTAGCCTCACCTCGAAAGTATCAAACTGATTGCCAAATGTAACTAGGACCACCTCTGGTGGGTGTGAAGCCTCACCTCGAAAGTATCAAACTGATTGCCAAATGTAACTAGGACCACCTCTGGTGGGTGTGAAGCCTCACCTCG
>DVZL01003124.1:0-14374 GCA_018236625.1 Lasaia peninsularis
CTTGCGTGAGTAAGTTTACCGGCTACCCTACCCTCCAGACCAGAACACGACAATGGCGAGCACTGCCGCTATTGTGGTAGTGCATTTTTGTTTATTTGTTTATTACTTAAATATTAAATACCTATTGTAATTGTGATATTAGTAACACTTTAAATGATTTTCTTAAGTACATAATCTTGTATTTAATAATATAAGATTCTATTCACGCAAATATATAGACACCTATTGTGAGTAATTTTGAAGCGCAACGGAGCAACTAATATTTTTTTCCTAAATAAGTGTTGCTTGCTATGTTGTTTATAAATAAATGAAAAAGTCGAAGACTGCTTATCTATGTGATTAAAAGAGAAAACAATAGACTGGCTGATTATAATTACGTTTTCTTTGTTTTCCCGTTTCCGTTTGTTGGAAGTTTCGGTTTCGGTTTCGGTTTCAGCCGAAATTGAGACCGTTGCCAAAATTCGTTTTCGGTTTCGGTTGTAAATTAGTTTCGGTCGGATACTATCTGAAGTACAAAGGCTTATTAGTTTCCTAGACTTACAATTAATTAGCTGAAAGGCATCTGACATCGATTCACTGTATAGTTTATTAGTGCATGTTCGTCTAAGTTTGATATGACAAAGGCGGGACACCACAATCGATACTGATAATACTCATGCTTTGACTGCATTTAATAGAATACACATTGCCGATGTGTATTGGAATTTGTAGTCTATCTCTTGTATTCGTATCTGATACGTTTCGAAACTTCTGATTATTATTTATTATTATGTTCGGTTTGGAATGTTCCGCTTCGATTGATGCTAGAGTTGCTTATTTGTATGTGTAGATATTACATATTCATTTTTTACCTCATCAGTACCACGAGGTGACACAGAACTCCCAATGGCTACCTACTTTCACATCACTTTTTGGTCAAAGAAATCCGAAAGCGATGCTGCAAAACCGCGTCAATTGGTGTATCTAACTAGCGAAATAAGGTCACTAACTTTTTATTTTGATATGATGAATGAGACACAACAGATAACAAGCATCTATTACATCACCTTTTGATGGGAAAATATGTGTAATGATGGTAATAATAACTAAGGCGGGCGTGTTGCTGCACAGCTATTTACTACGATATAATCGGTATTGATTACTTAAACTATGCTTGTTTTTTTGTTATCATAATTTTTAAACTTTATTCCCAGCTTATCCGGGGGTGCAAATGCATCAGGAGAATATATTTGCGCCAAGGAGCTCTGCCCTGAGTTATCTGCGTTGTAAGATCTCTCATTACATTTTCTAACCAGGTGGAGGTTGGACAGCCGTTTCCTTTAGGTTAACTCAGAAGTATAGGGCCATATTTATTGGGTGGTTTTCTTCTTGTATCATCTCAAACGATGTTGATGATGTTCCCATTGTAGGCAAAGTTAGATTTTGTCTACAGTGGAAACAACTTTAAATGATCCCCGAATAAATTAGTTACAGATTTCTTTCCTGCACTAGTTCCATGTTAACAGCATAGGTCATGCTTTCTGGTAGAAGTTTTTATCTGTCCCATGTTATGTAGATCATACAAAGGTTAAACAACGTCGGACTCAAAACTGAGCCCTGGGGAACTCCCACCTGCACTCTGAATATTTATCTTGGTACCCGGTCGAATGCCTTTTCTAAATCAATGAATATGAGGTAGAGGTTTACTTAATTGGCGCGATGTTTATCCATTACTATTCTAAGGGTTTGCGTAGCATCAATTGTAGATCTCCCTGGTGTAAAGCCGAATTGGTTTTCTGTGTTGTTAGTGAGCGCCGTTATACTAGATGCAATGGTTCTCTCAGATATTTTTGATAGTGTATGAACCAATATTCTTTTTGTACAGTTTTGTGCTTGTTATAAATATCCACGATTCTTCAAGACTTTATTTTATTAGAACCTTTTTGATGAATGAATCTTTTACCACACTATTTCTCTTTAGGCAAATTTTAACACTATCAACATTTGAATCAGCAACTTTGTAGTTGTAGTATTAGATATATCTAGGGTTAAAAATTACAGTTGCATTGTTATAGGCGATTGTGATGACTTTAATAAAATTAAAAAAGGCTTTTTTAACAATTTATTAAATATTAACATAATATGAAAAAATATACTTAATTTTATAATAATTTTGTTAATAAATTTTAGTAGCTGATATATAAAGTTAAAATAAATTATTAGGTATTATGCTATATATTATGTAAAAATTATAAAAAAAACTGAACTAAGAAAATATTTATCTTAAATATAAAATTATTATTTCTATATTTCATGTAAAAACTATAAAATTAGTAGACTAATGATACATACATAATCCTCAAACGAATGAAATATTTTCTTTTGAGCTTTGTCTGCAGTGTTACGCAATGAAAAACGGTACACATTTCGTACAACTCGTATCTGTTGCCTGCTGGCGCAATTTAAACAATTTTGATTGGAAATATTTGTCTGTTGCTTTATACAATTGTTATATGATTGCAAATACGCAGACGGATTTCACGATGAGGAGAAATATCTCGTATGTTTATGGGAGTAAATCACTACATATTATACAACAAAGTCTTTTTCTCCTGTCTATTTATTCGACCGGATTGTTACCACCGCCTTACCTGTTGCTGTCAGAATAGCGGCAGTGCTCGTCATTGTCGCATTCTGGTTTGTAGGGTAGGGTAGCCGGTAAACTTATTCCCGCAAGAAGGTTACTATAGGCGACGTGTATTTCTTACCATCAGGAAATCCGTCTGCTTGTTTGCCTTCCATTATCATAAAAAAAATACGAAATGGATATCAATGCAGCAATGATATAATTAACTATGTTAGAAGCTAAGGGAATAAATAATTTATCCATTTTTTTTAACTACATTCAGGTACTAAAAACTTTATTCTTTAAAATCAGTCAAGCTCGACTAAGATTTGCGCTTGAGAGGTTACGTATATGAAAAAAACTATGTAGATATCACGGTTCCTGAAATACATGCCTGGTGATAGACAAAAAATCAGACAGATACAGATACAGCAGATACACACGCCGTTCCGGTTTTTGCCCTTCGGACCGGAATCCTAAAAAGTAACGTAATATTTTGTTTTTCTCTCAGTTAATTCTTTCTTTGAAACATAAAATAACATAATTCGATTTCTCGTTTATTATAAATAAAAATTTAAATATTACTATTACGTAAAATACAATAATATTTTAACGTCTTAGAAACGAGAAATCAATATAAATATAAAATATGATCGTATTTTACCTAAAAGTAATATTTATTTTTTTATTTAAATATTACTTTTACGTAAAATACGATCATATTTTAACGTCCACGAAACGAGAAATCAAATTATATTATTTGGTTTTCTAAGTACATCAAACATATAATCTATTTTTAAACCACGCTTGTATTTTTTTATTATTTTATATGTATGCATATGGCTTTAGGTAATCGTGGAGAACTTCCACGAATAAATTGCATGTGTAAGTCTTCGATGCCGGCGAGTTTGTATGAAGATAGTATCTAATATGGAAGAAGTTGGGCGAGTAAGAATCGTGACACTTGACCTTTGTCTCTGCTTACCACACTAAGGACTTAGCGTAAAGATACGCAGTTGTGTATAAGTTAGTTTAATACTCTATTTTCTAAAATCTGAATTAAATTTTAGCTCAAGATACTTACAAATAGAGTGCAAAATTTCACTTGGAAAACTAACAAAAAAGGGCAGGTACGTAATTAAATAAAAACATGTTAATGATATCAAGTTGACTGTGGGGCAAATTTTAATTTTGCTGACCGAAAATTTATTACACTGACCCCATTATATTGTTGTATGTCTTTGTGAACCGTAATGGGTAAGATGATGTCCAAATATTTACCTACGTTTTCATCGTAACAATGACTACTACATAACGTAAAGATGGGTAATATTCGGTTGTATAATTTATTTTTGTATGGGCAAGTTTGGACGAGATAATTCTTAGAAAGTTATATTCATTCTTTTTAATTTATTTATTAAGGAATGAATACACTTATGTATTTGTACATACTAGGTACATGAATGGTAAATGAAGAGTGAAGAGATATAAAAATAGTGTTGAAAAAAGTAAATGAACATGTTACAAAAATATTATAATACTAATATTATATTAATATTAATATTAATATTATACTAATATTTTTATGTAATTATATTGAAGCTGTAAAATACTGTATATAAAGGTAATCCTTATAATTCCTAAATTATATTTTGAAATATACAAAACATACATTACACAAAACTTACAAAATAAAAAAAATACAAAAATATGATTATTATTTTGCCTAATTCCGCCAAAAAACGGTAGTGTTGTGCACAATTATTACTGTAGTTAATGTGCGTCGTGCTTGATGGAATCTCAGAATTCTGTTTTTTGGCGGGATTTGACAAAATAATAATTATTTTATTGTTTATATATGGATTTTCGCTTAGTAACGTCAGATTCTACAAAATATAATCTGGTCATAATTCCAACATAGTTGTCATCATATAAAAATAAAGAAATAGTATTATATTGACATAGAAATTATGGAGAAAAAAAAATAACTACATGATTTTTCAATTTATATTTAGGTACTAAAAGAATCTTCCATCTTGCCAAAAATTGTATTGATTTTATTTCTACCAGCCTTAAAGTTTGAAATGACAAAGGGTTACAGGCCCGCGGTAATAAGTGGTAATCCACAAGCAGGGTTAACCGTTGAGCCAACAAACAGTGGAAAGCTCAACCGTTGATCAGTGGCTTAGTGGCAACGTGAGTTGAAAAGCGAAACTTCTAATTCAGGACATAGAACAAAATTAGAAGCAAATACGAGCTTTAAAACATTATTTCTCTAGCGGTTATTCCGGATATTTCCTGACGCTTAAATTCAAGAAACTCTTCGAGGTTTAGTGTTCCGCTTGCACTTGTGTATTTACAAATTGTAATACCGCGATGGAATATCGTTTAACGCCACCTAGTGTCAATTATGTATTATAACTGCATATTTTACAAGATAAAACGGATTATCATGGGACTGTCACACACCTAAACACATTTTTTGTCAAATTATTTCGGCCGTTTCGGAGAAACTGTAAATAGGTTTATTATGTTTACAATTTATGGGCGTAGGTACAATGTATGGATGAATATAAATGTTTTGATTGACAAATTAACTTTCGGCCTTTATCCTTCTATATTGTACACTTTCCATCCAAAGATGAAACTCCGCGTGAAATTGTTTTTGTAACAATAGTTTAGAAAAATTCTGTCAATGCTGTTAAAGCAAAACCTGTTGCCTATTTTGGTGTTAAAAAACAAAATAATATAATAAAGAAAATATACGTAAAATTAAAGGAAACGTTTTAATAAGAAATTGTTTCTTTGTAAGGTATGAATATAAAATTTAAATATGATAAAAAATCTCATAAATATAATTTCAAATTAAGTACTCATGCTTTTCAAATGTGTAATCCCGCGGGCAAAGTCGCGTGTGGAGAGCTTGTACTTAGACAAAAACCTAGAAATTGCGGGCTCACCTCGTTAAAATATTTCTTACAGTTAACCTAACTAGAAAGGAGGTCAACCTTAAATACAGCCTATACACAACCTAAAGACAATAATTAATGATAGAGAACAAAAGACTAATTTAAATGCTATAAACGGCAAAACACCAATTTAAATTTAAATATAATGTCATCGACTAAACAAAAAAAAAATTATTTTTTATGATTCAATTTATATAAGACAATTTTTGACACAAGACTTAAAAAATCCTACAAAATAGGAACTGTCAAATTCATTGATAAATAATTGACGGAGTAATCGAGTTTTAAAATCGTCCTTTTGAAGTCGGTTAAAAATTGCATTTTTATGGAGACTAATTTATTTTTCCTTACCTAATAACCTAAAACATTTATGAATCTAAGGGTTAATTTTGAATATTCGATGCCAAAAACAGGCATGAATGAAAATGTTAACTTTGGAAATTAGTAGGAAAAAATAGGTTCAATGTAAGAGTTAATTTGGAAAGTTTTATTCCATAACAGATATGAATGTAAGGGGTCCTTTTTAAAATATCTATGCCAAAAACTGTATGAAATTAACCAAAATGTTAAAAGTAAACTGTAAAAATTCTAAGACAAAACACGTATGAATTAACGGTTGACTTTGAAAATTCCATGCTAAAAACAAGTACGATCACAATTTAAATCCATTTATACATATAATAATGTTTTGAAAATTTAATATCAAAAACAAGTATTATTATAGTGTTCATTTCGATAATTCGGTCGGACATCAAACATGTTACCATAAGTTGCTAGAAATCACAGTACATTAAATATTGCCCATACAACATCGTTAGTTTATTATCATGCAGTTAATTACTTTCAGCTGTAAATTCTCCCGTTTATGATACATATTAGCAAGTTAAATTGAGGCCAGAATCAGCTCTTTGATATGTGTTATTAGCTTTTAGAAACTAGATAAACGCTTATTAATTCTCTAGAGTTCTTGAAAAATAAATAAGAAGTAATTTAGTATTTTTTTCATTCAGACTACATACATATCTTCACACCAGGTCCCTTGCTAGGTAGGCTGAGAGCACCGAGTGACAAGTGTCATTCAGACTAAACTAGATTTAAAAGAAAAATAAAATGAATAAAATTGGCACGTCCATATCGGGGGAGGCATGTGTGCAAAAGTAACAGTCCCTGGATGACCGAGCTCTGCTCGGTGTTTGGTTAGTACATCGCATTTTTTAAAATTGTATTTGACATAATTTACAATGTTTTTTTTGTTTCTGTATTGCCTCCAGGAACAGTTTTCTCACAAAAAGACAAAAAGAAGGAACTCAAAAAAAAGAAAATAAAGTATCGAACAGACTGGGTTTTGAATCTGGGATTCTGCGTATTAAGGCACCCGATTACCCGACCGAGCTATACTAACTTAACAAAAATTGGCGAAATTTAGCTTTGTGGTGATAAAGGTTTTAATTCCATGAAATCACTATTAATAAAAGAAACCTGAAAATTAAACCTAGCTAGATCGATTTATCGCCCCGAAACCCCCTACATACAAAATTTCAAGAAAATCGTTCGAGCCGTTTTTGAATTGCTCGTTTAAAGGTATTAGATTACTTATGCACACTTGGGATAGGCAAATGGGGAATAGATATCAATATATACCGTATCGATATTTTTCAAATGTATCGATAAATATCGACTAAAAATATATAATAGATTACCTATAAAAACTGTCAAAATAATAATTAATTTTTGAAGCAATGAAACTAATTCTAAAAAATATATCGATTTTACAACGATTTTGATATATAAAAATAAATATCGATATTTTGCTATATCGATATTTTTAGCCCAAGCCTAATGCACACACGATTAACCGGCGACATTAGGTCCTATCAAAAAAAACTATTCTTTTAAAAACAAGTCCAAAATGATTTTTATCTTTTCAAGAAAAATTATGTTTCACCTAAGACAACTTGATATGAAATTAGACACTTTAACGAAAAGATAACATCAGCAGCGTAACTGATAGAGCACCGATAGTCGAAAAAAAGGGGTCTATTCCTGTTTAGGGTGATTATTTTTTTTCATAAAACTTATTGATAATCGAATAGTTTCAAGTACATTTATTAAAAGATACAAAAAAAAAACGTATCTCTATTGTGTTAATCGACACAAATAACCCGTTTCCTTTAGAATTTATTTTAAAACTTTAATTATTAGCATAGCGCTAATGTATATTAAAAAATCTATACGTATACAAGCACATGCGCTCTAGCACGCAAACACTAATAAAAGTGCTCATAATACAAAGGATTAGTCGACTTAACCTGTTTAGTGTGTTTTAAAACACGAAACTAGTAGTCTAAGATCCAACTGCAGAAATGTAGGTATAGTTATCGAGTAAACGCTGAAAACCACATTTTTAATTATATTTAAGATTACGAGAATATATATCTACCAGGTTGTCAATCAAAATGTTGCCGCTAGTATTTGTGGCCCTTACTTGCGGCCAGGTTTGATTAGGTAACCAAGTTATATCATAATAATGAGAAAAAAATGAATTTAATCACTGCATATTGTAAAACAAAGTCACTTAGAGAAAGTGATTGTGAAGTAGTCTGTCCCTAAATATGCTTAAATCTTTAAAACTAAGCTACGGATTTTGATGCGGTTTTTTTATTAGATGGAATAATTTAAGAGGTTTTTATGTATATAACATGTATATTATACCCGTGCGAAGCCGGGGTGTGTCGCTAGTTTTATATATAAAAGATCAACATACGTATAAATATATCGAAATTATACCTATTTACACCTGGCTGCGAAGAGATGTGGCCAAGTGCGCATCGTCAGCTACGACTTTTCTAAGCCTTTTCATCTATACCCATGAATTATTTTATTTCAAAACCTGATAAATATTTTTTTCTCGCAAAATAAATTAACAATAATTTAATTAAAAATAATAACGGCCAGTTTTTGAGTGGCAACCTAGTAGATATATTCTCTTAATCTTAAATATAAATAACACGGCAAAACCTTTCAAGCCAGGATTTGAAAATGGTAAGCACTTACGTTTGGTGGTAGGATTTGGTAAGACTGTAACAATCCAGTGCTTATGCTTCAAGAAATTTGAAGTTATTTTTATTACCATTCGAATTATCAAAAAAAAATAATTTGATTTTAGAATCATCCCAATACATTATCCCAAAAAATACCTTTTCAAAGTATTGTCAAAGTATAAGTTCTTTCCAACATAATACAATTATGTCGATAATACGTTAAATGGTTACGTTTAGTTGTTTATTTATTTACTGTTTTATTATTTCCTGGGTCCGAGCTATCTGACAGTCTTTTATTCCGCTATTTTTGTAAGCAGTTTAATATTTCTTATTCCGTTATTTTTATAAGTAGTTTAATATTTCTTATATTTTGTTTTATTATGTACGGGTACGGTAACGTGTCCTTATAATTCTGTTACAGTTTGTCGGAAATATAACGTTACTAGCTTTCCCCTCGCGGCTTCGCCCGCGTGAATTATTTTAATACCACAGATAACTTTCAAAGGGCAGAAATGTTTCCATCTTACTTATTGCGTAAAAACATATCCTCTTTTATGTAGTCGGTTAAAAAGTAATCGATGTCCTTTCTCAAGTTTATTTCTATCTTTAGGCGTGAAAGCGTAACAGTCAGACAGACAGAGTTACTTTCGCATTTATAATATTAGTACGGATTGACAGTCAAAAGCAAGATGGATTTATTCTTTCAGACCATGATGCAAAAGATGCTATCTGGATATTACAATCTTAACAATGACCTATCCTCAATGTTAAACATCTATATCATTCTTATAGGGCCTGCTATCTCACTCTCATAAGGTCGACTTGTTTTGATTTTGTCAACTCCAAAAGCTAGAAAGAGAGTCACCCAGAGAGTGGCTAGTCTAGAAAGAGTTAGAAATACCACATATTCGGGATAGGTCTTAGTTAGTTATATGTTAGTTAGTATCATCTCGAGATTTTACTTTTAGCTTAACGTTTTAGATCAAAATCCGTATTCCAGGAATCCAATCTATATGACATATAAATGACAGATTAACAGATAATGAAATGACAGCTTTGAAAATCTTCAATAAAACCTCATTGAACTATGCTATGCAACAATTCATGCCTAACATAATTTTGAGTCTTATATTAATTTATTCGAATATTTCATTATATTTGTCGATTGAGTCTTTATTGCATAACATGATCCAACTGAGACCCATTTTGAACAGGAAAAGTATTTAAACGTTTGTGATGTGGTTACTATTATTATTAATTGAATTTTCAAACAGAGATTAACATATTGAATTATTTTTTATTGAAATAATACTTATATGCGACTTATAACTAATGTCCTTACTTATTTTGTTAATCAAAAATAGTATTGTAACATTTCTACATTCAAATTTTAATGTAAATAAACGGAATGCTATTATTAAAATATGTATCTTTGAGCCCTTACTACCTGGTTGCTATTAAAAATACTTTCAAAATGTATTTATTGTAAATATTATTTAAGTATCCACTATGGCTCGTTCACTATTTTGGAGAAGTTTATTCATGAAACTACCTAACTACGATTTGTAAAAATTTGAATTCGATATTGATTTTCCTAATATTTCCTTGTAAATCACTTTGGCACCATTTACACCATTAATAAATTCATATTTGCAACAAGACTGGCTTTACAAGATAGTAATAAAAATACATACATACAATACAGATTATAATAACACAACCTCCAACTTACAGAAAAAAAAATAACTCGGTTAAAAACTTCAGTGAATGACATTATCTTCATAAGTGTTGTCTGTTTAAATATATCAAGATAATTGGGTAATGCAAAATTATTTGTTTCATGACAATAAAAAGTATACTTATATTGTAATGAAATACAAAATAAATATTACTTAATTTACATAATATAAGAAATTTAATCATTATTAAAAATATATAAGCCAACTTGTGCATTTAATATATAAGAATATTATACATTATGTGCTGTTCATATATAAGGATATTAGATAAACAGGCAGTGATTTTTATAAGTTAACATTTGTGAATAAAATAATACAATAGATTGTATGTTTTAGAACATATACAATAGTTGAGAAACTTGCAAACATTTGTCCAACTCATTTAATCTGTGCAGTTGGTAACATTTGACCTGCTTTAATTCAACCACTTTTCTCGCGCTAGGGCTAAATTACTTCAAATGGTTAAGTAAGCCAAAGATCTCTGGTCGCGGGTTGAAGTTCTTCCCATCGTAAAACTTTTCCCTTTTTAAAAATATATTACTTCATACATAACAATCGATGTATTAAAATTTTGATTTATTCTAAATTTCAAGATTCGGTGCAGTTGTAGAAATACGAAGTTACAACAAATAAAATATCAAAAACTAAAATAAATATTATTTATGGTTAAAGTCATAAAATTATGTGTGATTTTATGAAATAATTAAAATAAACAAAAACATATAAATTTTGTTTATAAGAAAACGATTCTTTGGTAAAACATGATAACAATATTTTTCAATTAAATTGTTAACACAAAAAAACGTATGTACAATATAAATTATATTAGCATTGACAGAAAATGGAATGTTTTATTACGTAGTGGAACTATATGGAACTAGGTAATGCATTTAGCATGTTTGTAAAGATTTAAAATTAATTTTGCAAAAAATAATTTGAAATCTATATACATTTTAAATGTACGAGAAAATATATACAATATATACGGAGATACGAAATATGAATTAATAAACCTGAAAAACTTTATTTCATTGTAATTTTTGGAAATTTATTAATGTCTAATAATTTCACTTGGACCAATGTCTAATATTGAGCGAGTATGCTTCTCACTAATAGTCACAATATAATAAAGTTTTACATCTACCCGCAGCTTATAAAATAATAATTAATATTCACCTTAAACCATGATATACACAGAAAACCTAAGAATCTATTCCTAAAAACTAATTAAAGAGTAAACCTGCTAAACCTTTTGTAGAGTGATTTAAATTCATTTCTAAAGTCGATGAATTTAGGTGTCTACGTGTGAAAATATACTAGATAAAAAAATATTAATCAATACAAAAATATAGATTTTCTATGCAATTAAAATAGATTTTTGAAAAGTAATTTTAAATAAATTTTGTGTTCTGTGTGCTAAGAAATAGCAACGTTTAATTATGTATTCAAAACTTATTTCAATGCTGTGAAAAAAATCATCATCATCGTCAATTTTTCAGCGGTCAATGCTTTTTTCTTTATAACATGAAACAAATCTAAAAAATATACCTGAAATACAAATCTAAAAAATATACGAGTCATAAGGAAAATAACTGCTACTTTTCTATATTTTTTGTAAAAAATCAAAATGGAGAAATATTTCATAAACTCATAGTAAACAGTAACATTAGGTTAATTTATTATTTATTTATTAACACTTCATTAAAATAAACATCAAATAACCATAAATAAATAAAAAAACTTTTAAACAAAAAATGACAACATATAATTATATTCGAGTCAAACATAAATATTTCATCATTAAAATAAATTTTCTTATTGTAAAAATCACGCGAGTCATAGACAAAAAAACAATAGCGGTCCTAAAATTTTATAACGAAACAACATAATAAATAAATAATTATCAAAAAAACAGAAGTATAAAAAATATTCAATATAACAAAAAAAGAACACCATTCATTTTATGTACGTATCACATACTTACATAGAATATATTTTAATAGCAACAACGACCATTTGTGACCTTTGTTGTATCAAGGATAGCTGACTTGAACTAGTTTATCGACAAAATCTATAGGATCGACACAAACAAATGATATTTTTATCACCTGCTAACGACAATGCCATATTATTTAACACCAAAATATTTTATAACCTAAAAATTAAAATGTAAGTAGTTTTTATTCGTAAAACCTACGAATTTTCGTTTTGTATTGATAAATTTAAGTGAGATTTTTATTTTGTCTAAAACAAAAATATCCCGATTCCATATCTGGGCATTAACTTGTTAATCCGCCAATGGTTAATTAAAGAAGTTAACATTCCGACTAACGGATTAACTTTTAAATAATGTTAACGAATTAGTTAACCTCCGTTAAATTTCCTCAAGTCCGTTAAATCGTTAATCTAGTACTTACTTTACTACAACGAGCCAACCGGCGGCTCGAAAAACAATTTCTGACGCCGAAACGATTCTCACTTTCCCAAGAAAACTTCAACATATTAAAGTTTATGAAGTTCAATGTCCACATTATGCCAGATGATGAAATTACACACTCCAATTATACACGTATTTTTGTTTCTAACCTGTTAACATCCAAAAATAAAAAGAGTTTTTTATTTTTGTAAGCAGATCGTTGATGTAACCATAGATTAAATGCAACTTTCATCACGTGTTAACTTGCGTTCAATTTTCCGAAATGTACTCTAACTGTGTAAAACAATTTCTGACGCCGAAACGATTCTCACTTTCCCAAGAAAACTTCAACATTTTAAAGTTTAACGAAGTTTAGTTTTAATAACGAAGTTAAATATTTGATTAACGGTGCCCACCTATATTTGATACTGAAGTTATGCCCCTTCGACAATTTATTTACCAAGACCTTGCATCATAGTCAATCTGGGATATATCAGCCATAGTCAGCTTACCTGTTGAACCTTTGCCTGCAACTAATGAATTAATAGACAAACGGTATTTTTAGCTAACGTTGCTATTCGTCACTGTTGCTAAATGATCACTATTGCTAAATTGTCGCCGTTGCTAAAATATAAATATACCGTCATAAATCACATAATAGTATAGGATTTTGACACACTAAATTTATTACGGTTTTTAGGCATTAAATTTCACACATTAAAACCATTGACATTATAGAATCATTTCGGAGTGTTTTGTGATGTATTATTAGTTTTCTTATAACAATTAAATGTCTATTTTCATCCAATGAAGACATTACAGCGACACAGTTCCCAAAATGGCAGTCACACATAAAAATAATAAAACGATTAAAATATATTATAATCCAAGATAAAGATATAATGACCGCCATTTTAGAATAATAGACAAAACATTATGTCAGACACAAAAACATTTACACCGCAACCGCAGAACGAACACATTTGTAATTTCAGTAAGTCTGTGGTCTTTCAACAGACTTCGTAATAAATAAATTACATATATTGCACATATTGAACTTTTAAAGTGTTCCATAGAGTCGTCTCAAGTCAATTATGATCATTCCTCTTCGGATTCGGTGTCTGAATCTGGGATAGTATTAAACCAGTTCTCCCAATTCGAAGGCTGGCCCATTCCTGAACGTCTGGAAGTTTATTCATAAAATTAGGTCCTATTTAAAAGGGCCAGAATTTTCATCATCTAATTTATCTTTTAGTACCCTCACGCCTATTATCCCCGAAGGGGTAGGCCACGACCCGTTAGTCCAGTAGATATACTAGAACATCCAAGATTAGCCAAGGTACTAGGGCTCTGATGTGATAGGTGGCAAGCCTATCGCCACTTCGGGCACATTCCAATCCCGGTCAATGTAATGTTTACTCAGAAAAATCTGAAAAAAATTAAGAAAAGTTGCCCGACCTGGGAATTGAATCCAGCGGGGCTATTGTGTATCTTTTTGACAGTTAAATGATACGAACTCCAAGCTCGAATTTTCGGCTAGAAGTATTAAACCTTCCCCTTAAATAGCTCTGGGTCAGATCTTGATACAAAAACCATTCCTATTA